>JAUEJL010071828.1:0-16493 GCA_032274825.1 Drosophyllum lusitanicum | reverse complement strand
GACTCAGCTGTTAGTTAGTACCCCCTTGGTTTCGGGGTGGACCCTTTCACTCTATTTTATTATATACGCTTAGTGAAGTACTTCTTTTTTTCTTCTCTCTTTCTCTCTCCTATTTAATATATATTTTTATTAATATTTGATGTGGGGTTGAAGAGGGTTGGATGTGAGGGTTTGTGGGTTTGATAGGGTTGAAGATGGGAGATGATATGGATGCTAATGTGAGAGTGAGGTTGGCAGGATAAGTCCGAGTTAGATGCTGATAGTCTAATAATTAAGAAGGATAATATAGAAAATACACTACATTTCTCCTCTCACCTCCATCCTCCTCCCGTGTAACAACATGCTAACCCTCTCCCTTTTTCAAAAAAAAAAACCCTAATTCTTCACTCCCTCTTTCAAGGTCGGCGACTTGCCCCTCTTTTTTGAAGATCGACGGCGGCCACCTCACTAATGTTGTTCCCTCCCTCTTTCTCTTCCTTATTGTTACAGACCACGGCCAACAATGGAGAACCAAAGCTCCGGCCACACAACAGCGAAACAACAAAAACGCCACAACTAACGATTTCTGTCAGCCAAAGAAGATGAACAATCCCTCAATCCTGTCCAGACCCAAAGCCGTCGTTGACCACAACTCTCGGTTATGATGAAGGTGGCTGCCATGTTTCTATCGATTATGATATGGTTCTCGTTTTACCGTTGTGTGGTTGTTCTTCATAGATTATGATATAGTTCTCCTTTTGTTGGTCTTGAGATAGAATCACAAGATTTTAGGTGTTGTTCTAGACTTTTGAATGAAGAAATTTAATACAGTATTTTATTAAATTACTATCATTTCCAAATACAGTAGCAGGTTTTATGAAAGGAATGCCACTTACAGTTCTCATCTAACACGTACCCATCAATGGCGGTCCATATATGGTGACTTGGAGTTTCTTGACACCCATCAAATTAGTTTGGATTTATGTAGTTATGTCTATAGGTTTATTTAAGTTCTTATAAAAAGACAATTTTAAGTTTTGGATTTTTCTTGTTGAATTTCAAGGAAGAATGCAGCAAATGAGTTTTATTATTGATTATGTTTGTTATTTTATATTATATTTTTTGTAGACATTGTTGGTAACAGGTGAATGATTCTTGTTTTTTCCTGGGGTGCAGCATAATGTTGATATATTTGTAAAACATCATCGATAAACATCTTTAAAAACATAAGTCTAAAAACTAAAGATTTATGGACGTAAAAGCATCGAAAATTTTTTGTTTCTTTAATTGTTCATGGGTGAACTGTCTTTGTTTGGTTCAAGTATGCTTTGTTGTTGAATATTTGATTTCGATTACCATGTTCACTAATGGAAAACTCAAAATATAACGACAAATCATCAGGTTCATTGTCAAACACACTAATTTTGGCCAGAGAAATATGTTAACGTTGAATGTTCCCTCATATACCAAGAAAAACAGAGCTACCGGAAAATTGAACGGACATTGTTACGAGGAAAAAAATGGAATTTTACAAGTGGAAACATAAAATCAATCGACATTTAACAATCAAATTATAAATCAAAAAATGTTTTAACACGTTTACTAGTGAACTTATAGACCAAACTTTAATTACTTGGTTAATAAAAATGAAATTTGACAAAATGTTCACTAGTGAACATTGACGTGAGAGCATTTGGAAAATAAATTTAATTGGAGAAGAGAGAGAAGGGAGAAAATTTTCATTTACTCTTTTACCCTTTTAAATTTAAAAAAAAATCGATAATTGTGATTGATGTAAATCATTAGATCAAGAACTAATCGATGAAATTAGAATGATTTTCGCATGAACTTTCCCCTATATATTGGGAGGTTTAAATGAGAGACTTAATCCTGACCCTTCATTTGATTTGATCGGATGGTCTTCATTTAGTCATTTATTTTATTTATTACACAACCATGAATTGTGACTGTTAGATCTAATAGATCAACATCTAATTGATAGCAAAGATTTGTTCTCTCATTATCACTTAAATATCAATTCTCGCAATAACTCTTCCCTATATATATATATATATATATATAGTGAAAAGTTCATTTAAGAATCTTTTTTATTGCGAGAACCAATCTTAGCCGTCCAATTCCCCCTCATTCAATTGGATTGTCCACCCATGAATTCCTTACATGCACCCTGCCACACTCAATTCTCCACGCTTTTCATCCATGAATTTCATTATCCAAAATGAACGGCTAAGAGTGGTTATCGCGGTTCTTGTAATAAAAACGGTTGCTAGTCAATGTGTTCAGCTAAACTTGTTGTCATCTTTTATAATGTAAGGAATTCTGGATCCTAACATTTGTAATTGTTGATTTATAATCGATAAGAACTATATTAAAAGTATCTGGTTGTTTAATAAGTTTTAAAACGCTAAAATTTGTATTCAAACTCCCCTCCTTTTGCAAACATTTCATTGATTGAGTACTTAATATGGGACTAACAATCATTTTAAATTCTTTTTAATTATAACCAATAAACAATTAATCTTATCCATTTATATTAATGTTTAATAGAAGTGTAGAACTAGAAATAGAGATAGAGGAATCAAGTATGTTCTCATATAATTACATATTTTCAAGAATACAGTGATATGGTCAACGTAACGTAACTTTTTATTGCAAATATGACTATTAAATCGTATGTACACGTTAAAATCAATTGTTTGACAACTTTTCAATATTCTTAATTTTTTTTTATTTAAAAACAATAACAGAAAAAATGTACAAAAACCCCTCAACCCACCAAGGTGTCACACCCATTCTGTCGCACTACACAAGTTTCAGCAAGTTTTAGGATCGATTTCGGGCAATCATTTTACTCCCTACCCGCCCCCCATAGTAGTTACAATCCGCGGGTTCGATTCGGTTTAACGTTTTGCAGCAAACGTAAACCTCCATTATCGCGCAGATATCATCGTCACCCAGCGTGATTGGTTTTCAATAAGATTAAAGAAACCCAAGACGCAACGACAAACATAGATGAAAAGGCCACATAAAAAAGATAAACATAACAAAAATATACGTAGTATATCATGTGCGATCTTAAAAACCAATCTACGTTATGTTCAGATATAAATCATAAGTAACCTCAATCTGTGTTATGAGTGAAATATGATACAATTAACTGTCTTTGTTACTATTGTATACAAAGAACTTTTTATTTTAAAAAATAATACAAACTTTCATAGTTCTTCAATTGTATGCAAGTTGTATACAATGAGAATTATAACAAAGTTCATTACATACAATGGTAATAAAAACCCAGACATGAAAAAAGTTATTCGCATACAATGAAAAACTTTCATAATTCTTCAATTGTATGCAAGTTGTATACAATGAGAATTATAACAAAGTTCATTGCATACAATGGTAATAAAAACCCAGACATGAAAAAAGTTATTCGCATACAATGAAAAAGTTAAGAAAAAAATTTGATTACAATGATAACTAAGATAAAGTTTATTGTATTTTCATACAATTTACCCAACGAAATATCATATTAAGTTCTGCTAGCAGCAGAAAATTATTTTCCTTTTAAGATAAGAATATCATAAAACATGCAAACAAGTAAGTAACAGGGCATCATTCCAAGTCAAGGTTTTAAGGGATTCAAAAACAAGATAGTAAATGGAAACCATCAAGAGAACCAAAATACAGGGCTCCAAAACAAGGTGCACAGACAAAAATTTGAAGTAGATAAAACCAAACTACAGAATGTATCACATTCCACTACTTATTTACAAAACCTTTGTAGTAAATAAAATAACATTTTAAAAAACAGCTCCGACAAATTTGTCCGTTCTTTCGGAGAGCCGTACTTCTAAAATAGCCATGACCAACCATATCCAACCCACCTCTGCATCTGAAACAAATAGAACCTGCTCATATTAAACAAGCCAAAAATTGCCTATCGTGTTAAGGGGAAAATGACCTCTTGGTGTAAGCACGAACCAATTGTGTTATGTGATGTTGCATTCACAAACCATTTAAATCATTAAAACACTGAAACGGCCAAAACCTCTTCTTTTAAGTGGTATATGAATACAACACCTAAATTAAGTGTTGTTAGCAACACATATCATTTCCCCTTGTTTTAATAGTAATATAGTTTCTATAACCATGTTTCATATATTAATTATTATTTACAAGTATGCACTATGCTATAAGAAAACAGGGAAACTAACCTTAACCGTAATCATAACAATGCCACCATTAGAACTTGGGGAAGGTGAAAGAAACCATTATTGAGGCCCAATTATGCACCAATTATCAAAGGATTCTTGGATACAATATACACAATTTGGATAGAGTTTGAAATGAAAACTCATGACAAATCAAACGATCCCTGTCCTTCGCTAATAGCATACAAGAGTTTCTTGTGCATAATCTCCTGTACAAAACAAATTCAATCGTTATATAACAAATCCTAATAAAAATATTTATAAACCAACTTATTCAAAACAAAAGAACACTTAGTAAAGTGGATTTCACCTTGGTAGAATATGGAGGAAGCTTTAGATAATTAGCACATGTCATCACACTTGGCAAATCATCATCTGCAGATTCCGACATTCCAGCCACATTCGATGCAGTGTTACTGGCGGTTGAAGAATGCTACAAGAGACAACAAAAACCATTTATTATCACAAATGAGACTACAATAATAATGACAACAATAGCAATAATAATATTACCTTTCTCACAATCGTTAACTTTGGATTCAATACAGCCAAACCACCAGGAGGAAGGCGAGGTGCACCAGTTACAAATTGACAGAAAGCCCGTTGCTGTTCTGGGTTGAACTCACCCATGATTTCAAGCAACTAAAAAAAATTATTAGATTATAAGTTTTTTGGGTGACGGATGAAATGAAAAAGTGAAAAAATGTTGCATACGTTAACCACTGCAGGGCTCTTGGAAGTGTAACCATGATCAAATTTAATGTGTTCAACGAGCGTATCAGCCTGCGTTTGGAATAAACTTGAATTACATCTTATGTTCATGTATTTATATACAAGCAGTTAAGTAGAAATAAAAGAAATTTACCTCCCACAATTCTCCACGACCACAGAGCAAGTAATCCAACTCACTTGGAGAAAATATTTGTAGAGCAGAAATGTCGAAAACCTAATTGTTGAATGCAATGCACGTTAGCTTCGAATATATAGATGTTTACGTGAGCCAGATTATTCAGAAAACATGCTTTTCAAGTTCTAGATGTTTATAAATTCTCGAAAAGGGAAATGCTAACTGAGCACTCGAGACGTGATTAACACCTAACCTGTAGTTATTCTTTGATTCAGTCATTCAACTTATGGGCTTTTGGCTGTAATTATCAACCAACTTATGATTGGTAGCTGTCTATATCTATATAAATATATAAAGCATTTAGCTCGCTCTCTCTCTCTCACTCTCTCTCTCTCTCTCTCTCAAAAGGTCTTAATCTCTTAATTTTAAGTAATTTGAAATAACCAATTTACCACTCATTTAAATCTACAACAAAACCATTAAATGAAGTTAATTAAATTCCTAAATATCATTTTAGTAAATAAACCTTCAATAATAAATAATGTTTAAAAAATGTCAAGTCAATGCAAATTAATTTTTAACCTATAAGATAAAGAATACAAATTAAAAATTAAGTAAAAAAATATCCATAAAAATAATATTTTAAATATTCCATTTTAAGTATTACAATATACATATAACTAGAACTCTAAACCTAATAACATGTAACCTGAATTTATAAACACTTCTGAATTTTTATAAATGACTCGTATAATTAAAATAAAAAGTGTGATTTATAATATTTTAACATTCTTATTTACTTAAACTTTTAAAATTGAAGTAATGAAAAATTACGTACTCCTAAATATCCTTACATTAATAAAAAAACACTAACCCACTAATACAATCTCTCATAACAATAGAATCCCACCTCGACATCAACACAATTCCCAAAGTCATGATATGTTTTCATGATCTTATTTTATAAGTAGAAATTGTTTTTTATTATTTTATCGTTTTTCAAAAGTTGCTTTATAAATTAATAAAAGAGTTGTTAGAGAAAAGAGAAATAAAGGAAATGGAAAAGGAGAGAGAAAGAAAATGGACATGTTGCGAGAGGAAATTATTCGATGTCACCATATTGCGTGAATACCATACCCCTATGTTATAAAAAAAATGGACATGTTGTCCGGTAGGAATTATTCATCGTCGCAACATTGCGCAGGTTCAATGCTAGTTTGTTATAAAGATTAACAGTAAATTGGCTAATAACCATAACCGTATATGCTTCTTTTTCCCAAAAACAACCAGAAGTTGGTTGCTAACCATAACCCGGGGTAAAATTAGCACTTCTTCAACTAAATAGCAATGCAGTTTATTTTTTTAATAAAGCAACTCAGGAATTTGCAAGTACACGAAATATACATCAGGTAACTTCTATACCATTCAACCAGCATCACAGTTTCTTTTCAGTCCATTATTTAATTGTGACCATTGACCCGTTATCAATAAAATACAACTCAAATTAACACTTGTAATGCAATGGTATCACTTCGACTCCAACATTTTATCCAAGTCATTCGGCATTTTACATGATTGATGATCTTTCTTTAAAATCAAAGAATATTGAGAAGAAAATGTGTTCAAACTTTTTGTAATATGCAATTGACTTATTAATTTATAGTATGCCTAATAGTAAGATTAGGATCCCAACTCACCAGTAAATATAGGACATACAAGGTGAAGCTTCACATAAATTAATTGGATTGAGAGAACAGATTTCTATAAATAGAAAATTGTGAACAAGTAAGAATGGGTGAAGATGATGACCTGATTAAACCCAGCTCTAAATGCTTCCATTTGCCTCGTGATACCAGTCTTGACAGTAGCATCAACAACCAGAGAAATATATTCCTCCAAATTGTTCATATCAACCTATATAGTCAGAAAGTTGTCAATAAATGTTAAAAAAACATAAACCCATAAACAATGTTGTAAAACTCGCTAGGCGGTACTCGAGCGGTTGACTGGGTGTAGCAAGAAATAGGTCTAGGCGGGAATAAAAATTTCAAAATTATAGGTATGGCATGCTCATGGACCATGAAATAAAAAATAAAGTTGATAGCGCAGTTGTTTACTCGTGACACAAGGAAACTGGGTATTTATATTATGCTCTAATTATGGGAACAAAGTGACAAACTTTTAAAATAAAATGTATATGAGAACCAAGGAGACTGAGTATTTATTGAAGGCATTTAAATGGACATTTAGTAAAGACTGGGGCAGTTAACAATTTATTATGGGTAGGTATTTACTAGTGTTTAAATTAAACTAAATAATATGGGATCGAATCTTCCGAGTTTGACCGAGTTGGGGCCGAGTTTGACCGAGTTGGGGCCGAGTTTGACAGTAGTCGGATTCACCTCAACTCGGCAAGGCCATCCACCTTGTCATGAGTACTCACCGAGTACTCGGCCTTGCAATAGGAGTTTTACAACACTCAAAAAATGAAGAAAAGATGCCGTATGTACATTTTCATCGCCTGTTTTGAGAACGAAATCAGGGTAACCAGGAAGTGTGAAGTCCAAAAAGAGATCTTCAACTGGTGAGCCCCTAAACCTTAAGTTCAGGATTTCGTTTTGATCGTTTATAGACTCCAGGTATTGTTTCCTACAGACAAGGGCTTGCAATTCTTGCAATGTTTTACCAAATTCACCGTCAAACAATGAAATGTCATGCAAATCGAGTTCCTGTAACAAAAGAAACCACATGTCTCAACCCAAAACAACAGGAAGAAAAAGATATATATGATTAGAGGTGGCAAACTCAATCCATTTATGTTGGGTTATGTTTTATCTCTATCAGGTGAAATCAAATGAATTATTTAAAAGAACGGTCAAAAGGGTTGAAAGCTGACTACAGTTTTTTTTTTTTAAATATACCTCATAAGATTGATTAAATAAAGAAAGTAAATTATTACTAAAATAGGTTTTGAGATAATGTACATAAGCCACCCTAGTATTGTAAGAATTCATTAAGGCGACCCAACTATTAAAGCTATTTTAGAGGCCACCCACGTATGAACATAGCTCCATTTATACCAATTCCGGCAAAAAGTGAAAAAAAATCCTTTCAGGGAGTTGATTCTTTTGACTTTTAAGTAACAACTTAGTTTTATTATACCAATTTCGGAAATAAAAGAAATTGCGGAAAATTTCTAAAATGATAGAATAAAGCTAAATTTAAAGCTTAGTGACATCTAGAGTTGTAAAAATGAGAAAAGAAATAAAAGAAAAGGATAAGAATGAATCATATCGTATATGTTTTAAAAATCCATCAAGACTCCAGAGTTGATCCTCTTAAGTATATTCATCAACATTTTTTGTTCTTTAAGAACTCTCTACGTGACAAAAGCTTTAAATTTTGGGCTATTTTTTCATTTTTCAAATTTGCGGGTTTCAGAATAGGTATTTACAAAAAAAAATTGTACTTTATCAACCTCTATAAGAATTTCAGTACTTGGTGACAGCCTTAATGGTTACATAATCACTTTTTGTTTTGATAATCACAACACATCAAACATTTATAAAAAATTATATAAAAATGATGAAGTCCTTTGTGAGTAAACCTGATACACCAAGACGGCATTAACAAAAATGGCTGGATTTGACCCATTGCCAGACCCACCCATTCAGTCACCTCTAACATATACCAAGCCTTTAATTAATAGTAGTAAACAAATAGGTTACCTGTCCAAGGATAAGTTTATAAAATGCCACTGAGAGTGGCAGGTCCAAAAGCCTCCCATCTTGAAGTGCTTTAGCCATTACACGACCAAGAAGACGGAAGTTCTCGGTTACTTTAAAAAACGGGCTGCCATCGGAAGCATCAACAGTAAGAGGCCAAGGGCGTGGGAACAACCCAAGGGGGGCTAAAACGAGGTCTCCTGCAACTTTACCACCAGTTTTCTTCTCACCAAACTCAACTTCCACCGATGCGTTGACTTCAGGAGAATTAGACCTCCACATTTTCAGCACTGATTTCTGAAGATCGTGACTTAATAGAGTATAGAACTCCAAGGTGGGGCCCAAACCTGTGCCCACTTCACCAAAATATTCTACTTCAAGAACCGCTTTCTGGCTTGAATACATTTCCATGACTTTTGCAGCGGAATCCAAAATACGGTTTCGGGACACACGGACTTTCTGGCGTTGTAACCTCCCGACCCTAAATTCCCGTTCATTCATCGATCCATGGCCATCTGCACCCTGCTGTTGTTGAAGCCGATGTAATGCCCGAGATAAACCAAAAGCAGTTGAATAGAAATACTGACGACGTATTTCGAAAGGAAACAAAAATGGGCATGCTTTTGTCAACTGGTAACACCATGAAGGAAGACTACCACTGCAAAGTGCAAGAGCATCTTGAATCTGTCTAGACAACTTGGGAGTTAATTTGCTATTGATAAACTCATCAGAAGGAACCCTAACACCAGTAATATTTAAATCATCAAGACTTGAAATCTTCCCTTGAGCAAAACTGTCAGTTGCTGATTGTACACGTAGGCGTGGTGCCAGCTGGTTTAAACCATCCAATACACGTAATAGAGATAATATGTTGTAAGTCGGATTGTTCCTTTCCAAATCACATGGAAGCTCGCCTTGCAAAATGCTGTCTAAAAGAGACATTTGTAGGGCTCGTGAATCTATATTCAAGGTGGAGTTTGAGGTGGATCCTGTTTTCGTTGCAGATTTAGTCGGTGTTGTTGTAGAACTCACAGTTGCAACCGTTTGGCTGTCGGCTCGTTGGTATGTAACAGTATAAATATCACCCCATAATCTGCTTCCATCACTAGATACAAAATCACTTCCGTTATACCTCTCATCATCATCTTCATCAAGTACAAGCTGTCGCTGAATAGCTTGATAGATTGTTAAATGTCGGTTTAGTTGCTTCCCTCCTGAAGAAAATAAAAGCCTTGGAGAATCATTAGATCCAAAAAGGGGCCGCCCGTGACGGTCTCTACCGCTGCCCCTGATACCGCCTCTGCCATTTGCAGAAGCAAGCCCAGCCATTGCAGCGGCAGCAAAAGACATCGTACCCCTTGCACCAAAAGAATTCGCGGTCCGAAATTCTGCAGAGTCTGAACCCCGAACTGCAGTACCTCTGCTGCTAGAACCACTAGCAGGATTCGTTTGGCTGTCACTAGTTGTACCACCAACGGGTCTTTCCTCAGTAGAGTCACCCAATTTAACATCATGAACTTTGTCTGGTGTGCAAACAGGAAGGGAATCATCTCTCAGTACCTGCAAAAGCAATTAAGCCATTATGATTCACATAAAAAGGGCATAATACTGGCAATGTATCACAACATACATCATCTTGATCTTCATCGTCGTCCTCAGAAATGTCATCATCTTCAATCACCAATGCATCATCGATCTCAACAGGTGATATATCAAAGTCCTCATCCTGCAACAGGCAATGTTTAAAATTACAAAAAACAGGTAAAGTGAAGCAAAATGAGATCAAGTGATCTGGTTGAACAAATAGAAGCGAGAAAAGAACTACAAGGCTGATATTGTCAGTTCAGTTATCTTTCCAGATTTGAACTATTCTAAAAATCATACAATTTGGTTGATTATGGGTCATGATGCATTAACACAACGATATGAGCAGGAAGTAGAAAACAAGGAAAAAAAGGATCTATATCATGACTTGAGAAGTTATATAAAAGAAAGCTCTACAACTATTGAACACGTAAGATCGCCTGGAGCAACATAATTCCCCATAATGAATGGAATTTTATAAGCTAGGGTCCCATCAAGCTCTGGTCTTGAATCTTAAAATCAAGGCATCTTCTTTAAACATGATGTTTTATACCACAAAGGGTATCATGTATAGGATTCTAGGGATGTAGAGTTCAAAAGCACTGATTTTTTATTTAAAAATGGAAGCCTTGACTTGATGACTTGTTTAGATATTGAAGCTAAAAAACACTATATCCTTGATTCAAGATATGTTCTAAGCATTAGTAAGAATGAATATTTTTCTAACCTGTTTCACTGGTGAATTGGTGATACATAAAAAATTCATACCTCAGAAGTAGACTCCCCATCAACAGATTTCATCTGGGCATCTTTATCAAGAGCAGCCCTTCTTCGAGCAGCATTTCTAGTCTGCGGTCCTCTACCTTCATCTTGACCACCTGATTTCAATACAGCTTTCCCTTTTCCTTTTGAACAACTTGCATTTTTCTCTTGTGGTGTCTCCTTTTTAGCTGCTGAGTCACCGATATTAATTGATGACCTGGACCTTGTGGAGTGATGACGTGTCGCACCCGAAGGAGTTGATGGAGATGAAGCACCAGCTCCCGGAGATTCTGAGTTGCCAACGTTGTATCCAGAAGGCCTCTGGTTAGACTCACTACGTTGAACACGTGGCCAAAGAAAGTCTTCCACGGCTGCCAAACTTGCCAAAGGATCAATAAGTACAACGTTTGAAGAATAATCACGCAAAGATTTTTCACCATGTGCTCTGCAAAGTCGTAATTTAAAAGGTTGAGACAACGCCCCAAGACCAGAGGAGAGACGTGCGTTTCCAGTCGATGATCGAGAACTATGGCTTAAAACCACTGGAAACCGTTCTAAAGAAGTCAAAGCGTATTGCAACTTCTGAACCAAAACACTCATTGGAGGTTGTTTTCCTTCGTTAATGGTTAATGGGAGTGCAACTTGTATAAAAGATGTATATCTTTTAGTAGCTAGTTGGCGTAGCTTAGGTAAATTTGCTTCTGAAACTCGTTCTTTTGAAAAATGTCCACACGACAAGTAGTTTAGTAAAGCAGAAACGACCCCACTACCAATGAATTCAAATGTCGAAACTCCATCATCTTTTGTTAGCTCTGATAGCATCTCAGTTACTACTCCCAACAAGTTTTCTTCTTTAGCAGGTATAAAATCAGCAAACCGAGAACCGGAAGCTTTCGACTTCCCTTTGGACTTTGATTTCTGATCATCGACAGCAGCACCCAATTTCTTACAAAGATTTTTCAAATGTAGGAGATCATCGGTAACACCAACCTCAGCAGCAGTGTCAGGATCAGAAGGAAAGTATTTATCTTTGAAAGCTTTTGCACTTGTACTAACAGCAATACGAAGACTAGAACTCACAGCTGGCAATTCTAAAGAATTTGTCGAGTTTTTCAAATCTTCAGCTGCATTTACATCTGTATTTGAGGTACCAATTCGGCGTCGATAACGCCTTGAGCGTGAGGACGATGATCCAGTTATAGAATCATTAACCTTCTCACTTGATAATTGTTGAGAAAGAGGATTACCCGAAGATGATGATGATCCAGCAAGTGTATCGATTGCATGAACGACACCTTCTCTCACAAACATCTTACTGAAAGTTTCTGGAAGTTTCTCCATAAGAATCTCCGCGATCTGAAGGGAAGGTACCAACACTTGCGGGTCTTTCCAAGCCAAAACTCCAGCCAAAAAACTATAATCTCGTTAAACCATATAATATTACATAACGTTTTTACATAATACCGGTAAATAAATAATAACTGATCACCAATAGGCAACAATTTACCTTGATATGTTTGTCACCCCAAGTAGAGATTGAATCATATCAGCAGTGCTGAAGTACATCAACTTCCCAATAACCGACAGACATTTGTGACGCACAGGGGCATTTACACTTGACCCGTATATCTAAAAGATATAAAAAATGTCAAGATTGTTTTCATAAATAGTTGCAGAAAGAAAAGTACAGAGTCACTAATAACCTGAATCAGAACAGGAAGAAGGTCCATCCCAAACTGTTGGAGAAGCTCGGGTTGTTCGGTTAACAATTTCTCGCGAGCCGAAACCTCGGTTGCACCACCGCTTACTTCTTCTTGCTTGCTAGAACTTCCAGCAGGAGATTTCTTTAAAAGAGACCCTTTGACAAATACGTTAGTGCTGGCAGGAAGAGTTATTGTTCCACTGGGCAATGGTGGAAGAAGCTCATTTGCCAAATTCACAATCTCGAAAATCTGCACATTAAAAAACATATTAATAAAAGAAATAATTATTCTTAAGTGTTAAGTAATGAAAGTTTTTGTATAAGAACACATTTACCTGCTCCGGTGGTCTACTCAAAGCCGGTGACACAGACATCGTTGCAACAAGACCAGAACCCGATAATATATCTTTAAGAATCCCACTGATTCCTAGAAGGAGCAAAGTTTTAGATCCTAATGGAGAGCCACTTGCACATGTGGATAGCAAACGGATTAAGCCCTGGAAGGATTTAGAGTAAGTATAATAATTCATTCCAAGAAAAAGGGAAAAATTTATGTAGGTACCGTGTACGTAGATGTACTGAGGGATGCTTGTCCACCACCAGCACAACTGGTGGAAATAAGTGAAGCTGCTTGTTTAACTAAACCATGGTTACAAAGCTCATCCAGCTGATCAGAAGACGCAGCAAACGCCTCCGCAATTCGAGTCAAACAAACAGAAGCATGCTCCAAAACCTATAAACAGAATACATGATTATAATGAAATAAGAAAGAATAAGGTTAACCAATGTGTGAAGCTCAGAAATTGCAATACTCACTTTGGCATCATGGTATTGAAGAAGATTTGTCAACAAAGGAACAGCTTCCATGACAAAATCAGCTGCATCAGATGGAAGCTTTTTGCACATGTTTGCAGCAGTAGATAATGCAACACGCTGAGAAACAAAACAGTAAGTCAACATTGTAGGGTTCACCTGTGAATATCCATCCTTCTTTTCCTTTAAACAAAAAGAGCAACAGGGGGTACCTGGACTCCTGTTGAGAAGAAGTCAAGATAAGAGAGCACTGCCATTAGCGCCCCTGCTCGCAAGCAGGCAGTTGGATGCTCCTGAGATATCTTCTTAAGAGCTTGCAAGGACTGTCACCAAAATGAGTCAAGGAAAAAAAAAAAGGCAATCAACATTGGTACAACGATGCACAGATTCCAATTCAAACATTAAGCAACAATGTCATCATTAGCTACAAGATTCTAATGGTAATCAGACTTTAAGCTACAATGTCATCATTAGCAACAATATTTTCGTGATGAAATTAGCTAATAAGCAGACAAACCTGTTCAGCCAAGTCCATATACTCAATAGTAAGCAACCTAGCAACGAAGCATGAAACAGCACCATAGTGCACCACTGCAGCACAAGAAGACGGTAACACATCACATAGATGTGTGAGTGCCCTGGCTGCTAGCAACATAATATCTGGATTGCTCTCATGATTGAGCAACCCAACCAGCACAGGAACAAAAGAATCCACAGAGAATGTACTAAGTGAATCCTCAGTCCCAATAGAAAGCATATCACATAACTGAGTTAACGCCTCAACCTGCTTTCCTTCTTCTCCATCAGCACGCAAACCAGAAAGAATCTTCTTTAGCCGACCACTCTGATGAGATGAAGAAGCAGACGCCATTGCTGATGAAGGAAGCAAATCATCCAACCCTGCACCTAGCTTTCTCAACAAACCTTGAAGTGCACTACTTGCAGAAGTCAAATTCTGATGCAAAATCCCAACACCTCCACCCTCGCTATCGTCATCGTCGTCGTCAGCTCCACCGGCGCCACCATCGATATTCAGTCCCAAGTTATTATTATCTCTTTCCTTAACCCTAACTTCATGTTCTTTCTCTTTTCCTTTATCCGAATTATCCCTCTCCGATCCCATATTCAGATTACTAGTATTATTCTTCCTACTACGACGACCTCGACCCGACCCGGACCCAGACGATTCGTTAATGGAATTATCCATGTTACTAGAAGCGCGTGAACGAGTAGAAACTGATTGAACGACGGCGTTTGAAGCTGCGGCTGAGGCTGAGGAAGAAATAGTAGTAGAAAGACGAGTGCGTTTGCTTGAACGGGTGGTAGGTCCGCCGGACGATGAAGAAGAATGGGCTGATGAGGTGGCCTCCGCCCTTTTCCGGCTACGAGTTTCCATACAAAACCCCAAACCCCCTTTTTCGTATCAAACGATCAACGACGATCGAAGAAATAATGAACCCTTATCATCGTTGTTCACAAATCACACACAAAAACACACACACGAATTTATCAACAACAAGGAGCCGAAGTGACTCAAAATCTAACAAACCTAACAACAGCTATTGATTGTGAAATTGATAAATTAAGATAAATGGGAGTGATTTAATTCAATTCAAACCGATCGGCTGAAAGAAGACCGATGATTCTGTGAGTGTAGGTGGAGGAATTTGACGATGTTGGAAGTAAAATCAAGAGAGAGGGTTAAAAAAAAAACCCTAATTCGTTGTCGTGGTTATTTATATGGCTGTACCTTGTGAGGAAGCATCACGTAAAAGGTTGAAGAAAATTTGGGGGTGTTGAAAAAGAAAACGGAAGCCTGATCAACCAGCCCGATGTGAATGCAAAAACCGAAAATTATTATTATTAAAATATATAATGAGTTAATTAGATTAGAGAGTTTATTAAGTGGTTTTTACGTAATTTTATTTTTAGTTTTTTAATTTTAAAAATTACGAAAATAGTTATTGTGTTTATTATTTTGTTTCACTTTTGCTATTTTATACTAACATTTGTTAAGTTTGGCCGTTAGTTAAATGGTATTTTCGTCGGTTTCCAGTTATTCTTGTTACCAAACACACACCTTCTTCAAATAAATACCTCCTCACATGCTATTAAACTTTAAACAAACACACTTTATCTCTTTCTCTCTTCTCCACACGAAACACCTATTTTTATTTACTAGCATCGTACCCGCGTAATGCTGCGGCCGTAAATAGTTTATGTTTTACAACATATCTTTTTCAAGAATATAATGATATGTTCTTCGCGCAATTCAATGCCACGAAAAAGTATTATACAACATGTCCGTTTTTATTAATTTTTTTATTTACATCAACTATTTTATTAATTTTAAAAATAAATTCTATAAGATATTAAAATAAGAAAAAAGATTTATATTTATAAAATATGGGGAGAGAAGTTAATAAAATTTTGAAAATTATGTTAATGTGTGTAGATAAATAAATTATGTCTTTGTGTGAGAGTGTGTGTTAGTGTGGGAGAGTGTATTTTAAATAAATAAAAAGTTAAAGTAAATTAGGAGAGTGAATGAAATGTCTAAAGATCGAGGGGATTAGATTAATTTATATAAAATGAAATGTCAGGATTTTGTGTTGATTGAATTCTAAAAACTCTTAAATTTAAGGAGGAGAGAGAATGTTAAATGGTTTATATAGTAGTATAGATAACACATTTATATATTTACACTAAGGGGGCGTTTGATTCGCAGAATTTTTTCATGGGATTTGCATTCTGTCAAAGGATTTGCATTTCGTAGGATTTGCATTTAACAGGATTGTGAATCCAGTCTTGTGTTTGGTTGACAAAATCTGTCAGGATTTGCATTT
>JAUEJL010071827.1:0-28417 GCA_032274825.1 Drosophyllum lusitanicum | reverse complement strand
TAAACCCAGAAATTATGAATTCATCAAATCATTTCTCAAACATGTTTAAACACTTCTTAACACATATTCATGTATCAATATATCATTTTAACATATAATCACATAAACACACAAAAACCGACTCAAAACTCATGTTTCATTAAAACCGATTCTAAAGTATTTCTCATAAACTCATGTTATTTCTGTCATTTAATCGAATCAACTAACATGTAAACACATCAAAGTATATATCTAACCTTTACTTGGATTAAAAATACTCCAAACTGAAAATCCGATTCTTTCTATTTCTTCTTGATCTTCTTCGGTTTCTTTGGCAGGGAGAATTTCACATAAACACACACACTTCACTTTTCTTCAATTTAGAATAATGCATGCTAAATTTTTGACAAGCCCCACGTATACAAACTTGAAAGCAGGAGGTGGCATCACCTCCTCAATTTGACACCCACGTATACACATATATACATGCATTCATACATACGGTTTTATACATACATTACATGCATAACATGATTAACCACAAATATTAAAATTAAATCAAATAATTTCCATAAAACATAATAAACAGTTAAAGCACATACCACAAACCTTGCTAATCTCCTAGCCCAGGTTTGAGGGTGTTACATGGACAGCTTGCCCAATCACTGTCACAATAGACAGTGAGGTTAAGATTATTGGAGGTTGGGAAAAATATTCCTTGTCCTGGACATAGCTTTATGTACCTTAGGCATCGTATGAGAGCTTTCATGTGAGTAGATCTTAGATCTCGTAAAAATTGACTTAAATTTTGAGCAGCGAATGAGATATCTGGTCTTGTCAGAGTGAGATATATGAGCTTACCAACCAAGGTTCTATATAGTGAAGGATCAGGTATTGGATCACCATTATCAAGTGTTAATTTTACATTTGGATCCAATGGAGTTGTTGTTGGTTTAGAGTTTAATACCCCTGCTTGAGTGATAAGGTCAATAGCATATTTTCTTTGAGACATCATGAGACCATCAAAATTCCTTAGAATTTCAATACCAAGATAGTAGTGGAGTGGGCCCAGATCTTTAATACTGAACATGTCATGAAGCTTCATTTTCACAGAAGAAATATGAGATGAATTGTTGCCAGTAACAATGATATCATCTACATATACTAGGAGTGTGGTAAAGGAATCACCTTTATTGTATGTGAATAATGAAGTATCCACATAACTTTGCTTGAACTCAATAGAAAGTAGGAATTCAGTAAGCTTTTCAAACCATTGCCTATTTGCTTGTTTGAGACCATAGAGAGATTTTGTGAGTTTGCACACAGTGTTTGAGAGAGTTGGCTTTGGGTATCCCTATGGAATAGTCATATAGACATCTTCATGTAAGTCTCCATGTAGAAAAGCATGGTTGATGTCTAACTGCTCAATAATCCAGTTCTTGTGAATGCCAACAGAAAGTAGAGTTCTTACTGTAACCATCTTTGCAACTGGTGCAAAAGTTTCTTTGTAATCAATTCCTTCCTTTTGATTGAAGCCTTTTGCAACTAATCGAGCTTTGAATCTCTCTATTGAGCCATCTGCATTGTACTTGACTCTATATACCCATTTGCATCCTATTGCTTGTTTATTTGGTGGAAGCTGTGTAATAATCCATGTGTTATTTTGTTCAAGAGCAAGTATTTCTTTGTTCATAGCTTCAATCCATCTAGGATCTTTGGATGCCTGGATATAAGATTGTGGTTCTACTACCTTATCAACAGAATTTATGAATGCATTTGTTTGTGGTTTGAGATGAGTGTAGGAGATGAAGTTTAAGTTGTGATGTTTGGTGATGGTGTTGTGAACGGATGATTTTGGAAGATTGCATTGGTAGTCTTGAAGTTTTGTGGGTTGAGTTTTGATCCTAGTTGATTTTCTAAGAGCAGTGTCATTTTGTAAGTGTTGATGTGAAGTAGATGAGGGAATGGAAGTGCCATGTGAAGAAGTGGAAGGAGTTGGTGAATTAATGTGTGGGAGAGATGAATTCGTGGGTTGTGTGGAAGAAGTGTCATGTGGATCAATGTGTGATGCAGTGGATTGAGAGGGAGGTGTGGGAGGTGGATTTTGTTGACTTGATGTTGATGGGTCATTAATTGAAGTATGGGATAATGTAGGGGATTGGAAAGTTTCAATGTGGGGGTACGATTGAGATGAATGAAAAGTGAAGTCATTTGTCATATTGTGGTTTTGTGGTTTCAAGGTATTGACTAAGAATGGGTATTCTGTTTCATCAAATGTCGCATTTCTTGTAGCCAGTGTTTTTTGTTTGGTCATATCATATAGTATATACCCTTTTTGAGTTTGTGGGTATCCAATGAGTACCATTGGAATGGCTTTCGGGTTTAGCTTGTCTTTTGTAAGATTGTAGGCATAGGCTCTACATCCAATGACCTTTAAATGGTCAAGATTAGGGGATTTTTGATATACTCACACATATGGACTTTTGTAGCTAAGTACCTTTGAAGGTAGTCTGTTGATCAGATATGTAGATGTTAGTATACAGTGACCCCAAAGATGTTTTAGAATATTTGCTTGGAATTGTAAAAACCTTGCCATTTCAAGAAGTTGTCTGTGCTTTCTTTCAACCCTACCATTCTGTTGTGGGGTATATGGACAGGAGGTTTGGTGTATGATTCCATTGCTTTGGAAGAATTCACGAAGTGTAGAATTTATGAACTCACTACCATTGCCACTTCGAATGATTTTGATCTGTTTTTGAAATTGGATTTGAACATATTTGTGGAAATTTTGTAAAGTTGAAGAGACATGATATTTGTCAGGGAGTAGATATGTCCAAACAGCTCTTGAGTGATCATCTACAATGGTAAGAAAGTATTTGCATTTATTTATTGTAGGGTGTTTGTAGGGTGTTAGCTTTAACAGAAAGAAAGAAGCTTCTAATCGATTTCTACATATTCAAGCTCTTTCACAGACACTAGAGATGTCAACTTCGACTAAATTACATATTAGTAGGTTGATTTGGTTATAACGTGTAAACTATACAAAAACGAGTTCTATGTCAATCCAACCTGGCCTGACCCATACTATAACTTACGCATTGTAACCCATTACCAACAACCAACCAAACACAAACGGCCCATTTTGCCACCTCAACCGACATGAAAATTGAACAGCAAAAATGGAGATACATACTAGGTTCCAACCACTTTCATAGTATTTGCTTGAGTGTCATTTCCTATAAAGCTTCTAGCCATGCCAAAATCTGATATTTTTGGATACATTTCAAGATCCCACAAAATATTGCTGGCTTTGAGATCTCTATGAATAATTCTCAATCTTGAATCTTCATGAAGATACTGCAGCCCACGCGCAATTCCATTAGTAATGTTGAAATGCTCAGGCCAATCAAATAATTTCTTCCGGCTTTCATCTGCACAGAATCATTTTGTGTGCATTCAAATTTGACTTAATGTACACTGAAAGTTCAATGGACACACATACAAACATGATATGAGGGGAAAGAAACAAACCGAATATGAAGAAATCAAGGCTTTTATTAGGCATGTATTCATAGATTAACATCTTTTCGTCTCCTTGAATACAGCATCCAAGAAGTCTCACAAGATTTCTATGTTGAAGCTTAGATATGCAGATAACTTCATTTTTTAACTCATCAAGCCCTTGATTAGACGTTTTTGAGAGCCGCTTCGCAGCTATTTCTTTTCCGTCTTGAAGAATACCCTGAGTCGTATATATCTTCTAGTTATGATGCTTTTACAAATGGGATGTCATATTATCAAATCAGAAATTATGCTAATTCAGAATTAACCTCGGTATTTTGAGGTAATGTTATTTATTTTTTGTTAATTACAGTTGAAACTAATGCACTTATGTCATTCCTATTTTAGCTCTTGTACTTACAAAACCACAAACAATATTTTTGAGAAGCCACATTACTGTTAATCACATGTTACTTTAGGCAGGAATAAGAAAGTCCAGTTTATTTCCAAATTAATTTAAGGCACTGCACTATTGTAGCCATGTTCTGTAAAGGCCACAAACATAATCACTACACTTTATTTGCATTTCTACTTAGAAGCACGAGACAAAAAAACAGAAATGGGCATAAGGTATGCTGCTTTTCTGCAATTAGTCCCAACGTTTTATATATTATGAATCACCCAAAGTCTATTTTGTAAGCATACCTCCTAAACCATTTTATAAGAGTTAACACATTAACTATTTGTTCCAAAAACCAGAAAGGGGTTCCAAGGTCAACCCAACCCATTATTACTCGTATTAAAAAGGGCCCATTTACCCAACTCGCCTGACCTATCTCGTCCTGCAACCTCTAAGCAACTATGTAAAACCAACCTTGTAAACTGGTCCATAGCCACCTTCTCCAAGCTTATTGTTAAACGAAAAATTATGAGTAGCTTTAGCTATCTCTGATAAATTAAACAATGGCAGCTCAAGATCTTCCTTCTGACTTTCATTCGTATAAAGTTGGTCAGTGTTGTTTCCCACATGTTTCTCTACAATGGTTAACAGTCAGGTGATTAAAAACACTTTCTCTATAACAATCTTTTTTTTTTTTTGGGTACTTTTGAACTGTCAGGATTAAAGAAATGAACACATGGGTGATTAAAAAAAATTTGTACTTTTGAACTGTCTGGATTAAAAAAATGAACACACATAAGCTTTAAATTATTACCCTCTCCCTTCAGCACAGAATTCTTCTTCCATTTTCTCCAAACAACAAACATCAGACCCAGGCTTATCGGCACCACGACAACTAATGCGACGATCAACGGAATCATTTTCCGTTTCTTCTTACGAGAACCTGAAACGCCTTTTATCAGACCAAAACAGTCAAGCGTAAGGTGATTCAACAAGTTAGTTATAGTTGATTAAAATGAAAATCAGAAAGATCCACAAGATAGAAACACATAGCACGCACACCTAGGTTAAAAGGAATAAACCAAGAATCATTAACACATATTAGAAAATTATTACGTAAAGGGAAAATTATATTCATCTACTTCTTTCACTAACAATTCCAGTAACATTTTTTACAGGAATATTTATTGAGTGAATTTGCAAACAAATAAATGGCAATTTCAACCCCTTTGCTTACGGTGAGTTGATCTAGGCTGTCTTATCTTAAACGGGTCAAATCAAAAGTTTTAGCCAAAAGGGGGTCAAGGGGATGGTCGCCAAAAGTCTATTTGTATTGCTACAACTTCGTAAACTTTTATGAAAATTATTATTGCTGCCATAACAACATTGAATATTTCAATCGCTGTTAACTCGTTATTTGTGTACAGAAAATTCAGAAACTACAAAAAGTTTACATGTCAACCCAACCCATCACCAATATTTTCAACCCATACTAAAAATAAGTAATTTAAAAGCGGACGATATTTAACATGTAACCCAACTCGCCCATTTAGCCAGTCAACTCTTGTCAAACAGCTAATTGTGCGTTTGTGTTTTTTGTAATTAAATCTTCTAGAAAACACATAACAAAACAGATAACCAGAAACTGAAAATAATAAGTCTTACCTAAATCAGAGAAGGCTAGCCTGATGTAGATCTCTGAAGTATAAGATGGAGATTCTTGAATGTCAATCAAATCACCCATCCAAAGCATACATCCGTTCCCACCATTTTTCAGTATATTTGCATACGCCATACAAGAGCAGTTTCTCAAACATAACTTTTCACATTGCATAAGAGTCACATTTTTGTAAAACAATGAATTCTACGGGTCTGGCACTTTAATATTCCTGTACTTCATGAAGCCATAAGTCTTGCAGTTTAAAGGTTTCTTCCTCACACACCCCTTTGCCCAATTTGCACCATTCCATTCATTTTGATATTTTGGCACGAATTTATCTAAGCACCCACATTTCGGGAAGCTGTTAATGGAACAGCTACCATAACCACCACATACTAAATCACAACCGTCGACCGGAGGTTTTGAAAAGTAAACAACCCAATCGCTTACTTGGTCTTGCCACACCCAGCGTTGTGCAATTCCAGAGTGATTCATTGTCAATCTTGATATCATTGAGGAGTTTATCATATTGTACGTGAAAAACACCTCTTTTTCATTGAAAATCATATCAAATTTATAAATAGCATTTTCTGGTAAGACGGAAATCCCACCAAAATCAATACCGTTCCATGGTTCACTTCGGTATAAAAGACTCTCTCCTTTTTTAATAATTTGATGTGGGTACCCACGAACATCACATCCGAATATAAAATCACCTGGAGAGGGATCATTGTCATTCTTCCACGACATTAGATAACTCTCGTGTCCGGTCTCTAAGTCTTTGCCCATCTTCATTCCAGGCAGCATTGTATCACAAGGATAATTGAAACTTTGTCACAAGAAATTTAAATTATCACTTTTATCTCAGACAACAAGATTCCCCGAGTCTAAAAGTTGTGCAACTGGATTTTGGGTAGTTTTGGAAGTATTAGAAGACCACAAGATCGTGTTCTTATCATTCACAATGGTAAGAACCCCCAGTTTTATAACTTTTAACTCACCTGAATTGTCGGTAACCGGGCTTTGTCTATTGGCAACCCAAACCACGGTTTTTGACGGTATGTTTTTGTACCATATACCAATATACCGGTTTTTTGAATTCCCAGGGCTGAAGAAACCCATTTCAAAGAGTCCATGAGATGAAACTATTGTGTCACCATCTTTCAATGGAGTAACTGAAGTTATCGTGTCACCCCAACCAGATACAATTGGAATTGAAAGAAAAAGATATACTATAAATAAAAAGAGCCCTTCTTTATCCATGAATCCGATCTTTAAGAGCTACAAACGCGGTTGGAATAATTGAAGTCGGTCATTCCCATTTTCTGGTCCCAAACAGTTTTTGCAAAGGAAGCTGCATTTTCAATAAAAGAAACTAATAAGTAATAACAAGACAGCAAACTAAATCACCTTGGTTCTAAGTAAAAGGGTTTTTCTACCTTCTGGACCTTCTGGTTTTATTCCAAACGATGAGAAACACAAGCTTTGTAAACCAATATTGAGATCCAATAAAAAAGCATTGTAGCTCTTTACAAGTAGATAAAAAACAAAAAAAATTCTTGTATGATTTGGAAACAAGAAAAAAAGTATGATTTTTATAAATGATTTTTACCTGCATAGATGATGAGACACCGAAGCAGACTGCACAAACAAATTGTATGATTTCAGCTTCATTATCCTCGTTACCAAACTATTACGGGTTAAAAAAACAACAGTTATTTTCCTTAAGCAAAATAAAATAACAGTTGTAAAACAAGTAGTCGTGTTTAACATGAAGCTGATCACAAAAGGCAAATATAGTAAAAAGTGTTTAGTTATAAGGCAGTGGGACTTGTATGCAGAAAGTACAGATAATGAGAAGCTTCGATCAACCAGAGTTTGTTTCTAAACTTTTGGAAACCTTATCTGCCCTCAGCCCGATAAAGATTGCAAGCTGATACTAGCTAGATAACTGTAATTAATGATAAATAATTAAGAGAAATCTTGATCAGATTATGTTGGTTTCAGGGTCATGGATCGGATACAGGTCCACCCATAGGGAGTGCAGAAAACATAGATCCAATTAGCAACAGGTTATGTAACAGTCTTTATTCCAGCTTATGACTGATTGGTTCTGTTAGATTACTGTCAGCGACAACTTTCTTCATCTAAATACTGTCAACTTTAATGTGTCTTCCAGCACATTTTGGCAGTGAAGCTTTGCATACCTTGGTGTAGAAAGGGTTACACATATGTGCAATTGTGCATCTAAGTTACAGTGCCAAAAACTGCACTTTGTGTGATTAATCTTAAGAGAGACAGAACTGAAAGTGAAGATTAGAATTTATTTCAAATTCTTGAAGATATAGGCTATAATTAGGAACTTTTCCTATTGGTAATAAGAGTTTTGACCCGGAGAGCTTCTGTTTTTTGCATTTCACCAGGAATTTTAGTATGTGGGTCTTATCATATCTATAAGGAAACCATCAAAATAAATAAAGCTTGCGACTTGGTGTGTAAACCAATGGACATGGATGACTTAGAGTACACAAGTGAACTTAGAAGAAGTCTATAGGGGTGTTTGGAAGCACTTTCTGTAGAAAATAGTGTTTGAATTTGCTTCTTCTATTTGAAGTTGTAGTAGTGAGATATCATGTCCATGTATTTGGCAATTTCTGATTATTTAAGAAATTAAAAAGACCGGTCAATAAGAAGACCAAAAAGGATTTTTGTGAAAAAGAGACATGTATGAAATGGAAATAAAAGACTCTCAGATTGGATTAAAAAGAGGTAGGTAAGTAATTTTATACTACCCTGCGATAATTAGTTTGGTTGCATGTGTTATGAAACTAATTATTCAAAACAGATCTTTTGAGCCAGAAAAAAATTAATAGTTGAAAGCAAATAATCTGCTCATCCAAAGATTGAAAACTATTTATTGAGATTATGCAATACATCATCATCCCAGACAGCCTTGAGATAGGCGGATTTGGGATGGAAAACATTGACTTAACTCTTCGTGGATGAAAAAACTATCGAGGTTAGGTTTAAGACAACAAGTAAAACTTGCTATAAGATTTTATCATATGTATAATCCTATTCTTCTTACTAAAAGCAACTTATTCCATTGAATTTGTAATTTTAAATTCATCAAGAATAATCATTTTAAATAAGCAATCTCAATCTGCTTCGTGAAAACAGCTTATTTCACCAAAAATAAGCAAACCTCATACAATCACTTAAAAGTGCTTGTATGTTTATAAAAACACACAACAAGCACTAAGCAGATAAATTGTTTAAACAAGCAATTCGAAAAGTTAATTAAGCCTTTCACTTCAACACAAACAACCATATTCTACACTTCACAATCAAAACACCAGCGAACCTATTCTAGACGAAAATGGTTGCAATTATTATGACGACGTAATGAATTACGCCTTGTAGGGGAGTATATTGTGGGGTATCAGAAATCAATAGCCTTAGATTTTAACTGGATCATGTTTGGAAATCACTCTCATGAATTGAATTCGACCCTTATACGAGTATCACAAATATCAATGGAGGATAAACCAGAGAATCAATTTTCAGTAACATATGTCCACATTCGAGTTAGTTTATTCTATTTATAATCACCCAAAAACGATTGTTTAGTATCCATAAAGTTAGTTATTACAGTCATTTACTGGGTAACTCTTAGTTAGAAACAATTTTAAAGATGGGTCAGCATCATAAGCAAGTGCGGAACAAAAGAGGTCGGCAATTGCCTAAGAAATAGAGTTAGCAGCTGAAGCTTCAGCAAATCAGCTAGTCAGCTTCAGCGTTTGCATCTTTGGGCCACCCTACAGGACCGTCTCACACTTTTTTTAGGCCCGGGGCAAAACTAAAAAAGGGGCCCCTGAAAATGCAAAAATATACAAAAACAAACTAAAATATATAAAAAACTTGAATAAGAAACTTACAATTGTATAGATTTTCAAATTCTTTATAAATTTATCTATTGACCCTCTTTGAGATCATTTTTTGGTTTTTCAAATTCTTCTTTTTCTTTCTTTTTTAACTACATGATAAATGCATTTTGGAAAACATGATTTATTAAATAATTATAAAGTGATATATGTATTCAAGTAAACAAACTACTTAACTTGATATCAAGTGATTCAAATGTTCAAGTAAACACACCAATTAACTTAATATCAAGTGATTCAAGTAATAAGTTTAACTAATAAACTACTAAACTAATTACCCGATTATCAAGAATATCTAACTAATTTCAAGTGTTTCAAGATTTCAAATAAATGACACCAACAAACTTGATAGTTGATATCAAGTGACTAAATTTCAAGCAAGATATTTAAAGCAACTAATTAACAAGTGACTCAAGTAAGTGATTTCAAGTAACTAAAACAAATTAATTAAAGAAATCGTCTATTGTGTTCGGGAAAGACCAAAGAATTCCGGATTGGACGAGTTACAATTGTGGTTTGTTTTTACGTTTCTTCGTTTGCAAAGAAGAAAAGAGCGGAAGGAGAAACAATCACCAACGACGAAACTAGTCGTTTCTACTTTCTCCCAGGTGTCTCGATTTATGATACATAGCCAAATCGTTTGCCGTAACATTAATTTCGCTTTTCTTTCCCCCCGGCGGTCATTATTTATCCAAGATTTCCAAGCCTGTTGCTATTTGAATTTCTAAGTATGCATTTCAGATTTGAGCTTAAGAAACTGAGCCTTTTTTCCTTATGTGTATATTTAGGCTCAATTAACTAGTTTACATATACATATATATAAGATAGTAAGATACTATATAATTGTGGGCCCATCTGGTCATGGGTCTGGGCGGTTGGTAGCCCGTCCTTAAGACGGACTGCGCCCTAGGACCCATAAGGGGACCTACTTATTTGGGTCTAGCAGTTCAACAAAAACTTGAACGAGTTTACTCTCCACACCACCCAACTCGTTTACCAAATGTAGCTAAATTCCTCTGCACCAAAATAATTATCAATAGTCATTTTAAGCTATAAAGGAGATTAAGTAATACTATCGATGAAGGGCTAAGACAATATCTGATTTAAAATTAGCTGAAATTAGGTCGATAAAGTTTCAGCATGCGTATTGAACTGTGGCCTCTCTCGATTCAAATTACTTTTCAATTCCAGAAACTTCCATCATCGTCAACAATTTTAAACATTAAGCGTACCGGAGAATATGAGGATGAAATCGTAATCGAAGAAAGATTTGAAGATAATCGGTCTTGATACGATGTTTCCTCCAAGGAATCAAGAATTCCATCTTCCTAAGCTCTGATTTGAAGTAGGGATTCCCGTTCATCGTGTTCCACGCGAAACCCTCGAATGGATGGTTTAATCCTGTATGAAGAGGTGAAGATTATGGGAAAATTAGGGAACCTTGAGCTTCAGGATCTGACAGGCATTCCATATCACTATCATGTGCGTATATGAGATCCTCTTACTAAAGAACAAATTGAAGAATTTCGAAGTTGAGCATATCTTCGTTCTAATATTTATATCAGTCATGCAACTACAGCTAACCAGACGTAACTTAGCTTATTTTTTCCTTTTTAACGGTAAAATAGAATATATTAGTAAAGATGGCAAGTAGAGTACAAAAACATCCAAGATTGAAGGAGGTTTTGAACAAACTGCATTTCTTAGGAACAGTAGTATTTCGGATAGGAGATGATTTGTACATAACAGATTTTTGCCGTACATAACAATTATTTGTTGTTTAGACCATCATACCCTTGAATATGTGGATGAGAATAAAAGATTGTGGGAATCTAGAGGCATAAAAGTCACAATTGTTGTGTATGGCAAAAACTTGTTGTGTACAAATCATCTCCCATTTCGGATGGCTCGATGAGTAGATGGTTGTTAACGAAATTATTAGTTGGATCAAGAAGTTTAAAAGGAATTTCTTGATATTAAAAGTTAGCTTTGAAAAGGCATTTGACACCTTGAATTGGCAATACTTAGATACGACGATGAATCAAATGAACTTTGAGATAAAGTGGAGAAATTGGATCCGTAGCTGTTTAATTAGGATCTTCTCGTATTTCTATTTTAGTAAACGGATCTCCTACTAATAAGTTTCCCATATTACGAGATATTCGTCAAGGTGACCTCTTGACCCCATTTTTATTTATCGGCAGCGAAGGGTTTAAATATTGCTTTGAAAGAGACAATAGATGCATGGTAATGTTTTTCAAGGTTTTGAACTCCCGCATGGCGGCCCAAGCATCTCTCATCTGCATATGCAGATGATGCGATTTTCATTGGTAAATGGTGGGAATATAATGCCATTAACCTCCTTTGACTGCTTAGGTGCTATTATCTATCTTCGGGTCTAAAAATCATCAGAGACAACCTTAATGGGAATCAGGGTTGATTCAAGCGAAGTCTCTTATATGGCTAGTATCCTTGGCTACTCTCCAGGTTCCTTACCGTTCAAATATTTAGGTTTGCCTGTTGGCACTTCGATGAATAAAAGTCAACACTCGTAGCCTATTATTGATAAATTTCAATCGAAATTTTCTCTCTGGAGTCCACTAATTCTCTTTCCTCACATCCTCATTGATTTTGAGTTTTGACACTTGTATTAATCTTGTGAGTAGAAAGATAAGTAGGAGAAAAAAATAGAATAATATATCACATCTCTGTGTATTTTAAGCTAAATGACTGTCATAAAGTTTTTGTTAATAAAACAGGACAAACAACGACCTTTGAGAGTTTCATGGGTCAAGAAGAGACTTGTGATATCGATATTTTGATAATTTCAAAATCCTAACATGTATAAATAAATAATTAAATACAATGTAGGGGTTTCATGAATGTTTAACATACTAATTACATACTCACATGCAACCTCCAACATTATAGCGTCAATGTTCACTCTCTCATATTCTTCTAAACATATATCAAAAGAAGTGGTAACTCTTCAATAAATAATGTAAAATAGTTTACCATGTCTAAACTTTGTCAAGGGCATTTATTCTATCTCGTTTTTATACCATTACATTGTATTATGTCATTCTTTCTCTGTTTTACTATCCGTTAGACCATAAACATTCACCCTCTCATTAGATACTCTCTAACATCTTATGTCAACGTCACATCATATTTTCATTTCATCTCATACTATCTTACAAATCATCGCATTCATCTAGCATAACTTTTCTTTATTAAAAAAATATAAAATAAGTAGAGGGATAGAGAGAGAAGAAAGAGAGAGAAAGGAGACGAGTGGAACTAGTAACCAGCTACACGGAAGAGAGAATGTAGGACCCGTGGGTATGAGGGAGAGTGCGATTGTAGATCTAATGTATCAAGTATCAATCAATAAACGAAGCAATCAACAATGATTATGATGAACTATTGTATGTATGTATGTATGTATGTATCATATGAGTGAAACAAGAGCACCATGAATGTTACATATAATGGAATGCTTCAATCAGAATTAGGGTTAATAGCAAAGTATTTTTACCTCTTGGGTATTTATAATAACTACCCAGACATCTCTTAAATCGACCTACATACGTAGTGATTCAAGTAAATGGATCGACCTATTGGATCGCTTATTGGGTCGATGGATCTAGTTTTTGACACGTTAGATCGTATAAATTGAGCAGATCGAATCATATCTTGATCAAGATTCGACCCATTAACACTTATTCAATGATATCAGTATACATGGTAGAACACGTGTGTTTTGGATTTAGACTCGTTATTGTAGATGGTAATATGGAAAATGATTTATAGACATACATGATTTATACTTTGCATAACTATTAAGACGTTTTACTTGTTCGTTGTTTCACTAAAACTTTAGTTTAATTTGTTATAATATTATTAGTACTTTACCTACTCGATGTCACGGTGTATAACATATTTTTTTAATTAAATTTTACTTTGTAATGAAATGTAACATTATACAAACAATATATGCTTATTTCTCATTTTGTAACCGAATGAGTTAATTATCATGAGTTATAGAGTTTAAAATTGATTTTTATTATACATTGTAACATTGTAATTGAATTATATTTTTGTAACCCAACAATGACTTAATTTTATTAACTAAGAATTTAAAAACCTAATGTGTTAATACATTAAAATAAATGTATGAGATTATGTATTACTTAATATAAAATTTAGTTTTAAAAAATTAGGGGTAAATACGTTATAGTGTAATAGAGATACTAGATTAGATGTTTGTTTGATACATGTGTTATTTTAACAAATATATTAAATATTAAACATTAATAAAAAATATTAAATAATTAAAAAAACAAGAAAAAATAAGAATCTAAAAAAATTGTGGCAAACGGCATTAACATCCAGACTAGTGATAGAAGGGTAGCGCGAGGTTGAGGACGGCATAAACATGGTATCATTATAAGAAAAGACATGATTGTATTTGTTGTACAAACTATCAATCATTATTGTTACAATAAGGGCAATAACGTTAAATTTTTATTGGTTAAAAAAAAAATTAAAATGATTATAGAATATTTAAAAATAACAAAACTAAGAATTTTGTTAAATATGATATTGTGATATTTAAGAAGATATTTGTAAATCAAGGTGGACAAATATAATATTTTAAAGTTTAAAAAAGACATAAAATTTCTCTAGTAATTTTAATTCAATTTTGACCAATAAAAAAGTCAAAATTGAGTATTCAAAATTTGATTAAATTAATGTTCAAAATTAAGTAATTAAATTTGTTTTATTAAATGAAATGTTACGATCATTCAATAAACGTAATGCAAATTAAGAAGATGTTAATTTTAATATCTAAATACCTTAACAGGGCCTTTTCTATGCAGTCATATTATGTAGATGCGTTATAGTCCACATCGGTTTTTAAACTAACCCTTATCTAATTGATTTCCCTTCGGTCATCAATGTGTTAGGGTTGTTCTCTGACGTAATTAACGTTTAATTTTAGTTATAAAAACTGGGCTTAACGGGCCTTGAAAATGGGCCTTTTCTGTCTTTCTTGATTATCTAAAATGTTTGAATCCAGTAAGTGATTGAACTCAGATATTTTAAGAATTTTTCACACATCCTGCTGCTATACCATCTTGATATAGTTGTACATGTAATTTCAGTTTTTTAGTTTTTATAAACAATCTATAGGATTTTTTTATATAATAATCGTTTTTTTTTCATAAAACATATTTGAAGGTGTTCTACTGTTAATACATTTCTAGATGACTTTTCTTTACCTGTTATTCTAGTATAAATAAAAGACTAATTTAAATAAAATCTATTAAACAATATTAGTTATTTGATTTAAATAAAAATTAAATCTCAACCATCTATTTTGATGAACATTGAAATCCAATTTTGACTTTTCTTTGATCAAAATTGGATTCAGTTTTAATCAAAATTATTAGAAACTATCTCGTATATGATCTTCTTAAACCTTAAAATGTCATTTTTGTGCACCCTAATTTATAAATATCATATTTACCCTTTATAACATTTCAAAAGATCTTATTTAACCAAATTCTTAGTTTTATCATTTTAAAATATTATATAATTATTTTAAATTCTTCTTAACTATAACCACTAAATAAAGATCTTATTAACCTTAATTGTAACAGTAATGATCAACGACTTCTAGAAATATTACAATCATGTCTTTTTGTATCATGATATCACGTTTTTATCGTCATGTCTGCCTTCCATCTTACAACGATGTTTCTACCAATGGTCTGGGTGTTGACACCGTTTGTCATCATATTAATTTTCATTTCTTTTGTAATTTAATGTCCTTTTATTAATGTTTCATCAATAATTGATATAACCTAAAAATTGGATCTATTTACCCCCTAAATAAGTCAAAATTACCATTTGATTAGCATTTTAGGGGTTTATAGGATTTGCTTATTCATTTGTATTAACTGTATGCATATAAGAGCACACATAATAATTGACTATTATAATAAACTGTTACATTAGATGAGACTTGAGAGTGCATGCCTAAACTATATATTAACGCCCCACAGTAATGATTTACATGACTACCACCAAAGTAAATATAATTTTGTTTCTAATCATTGGTTAATAAAAAAGAGGGGTCATGCCATAACCAACATGACAAAGATGGATCACAAGTTCACCATGATGATGTGATCAGGAAGGTACCCAAGTAGCTTGATGAGGTTGAAGGATATGGGGATGGTGATGACAAGCTCGTCATCATCTCTACTCTTTGTTCTCTAAAGAACAAACATATAATAGACTTTCTTGGAAAAAAAGATCATTAAGCTATTTAACAGCTTTTTTTGTTAAAGTTGTCACCCGATTATTAAAACTACCTTTAGGGTTACTCAACAATGTATCTAGTTTTCTTATATCAAATATGATTAAAAAATACATGTTAAACATAAAATCTCTTTTTTTTTATACAATTTTACTTTGTAGAATTGAAAAGATAACCAATTGTATTTTTGTTTTGCATCAATAGTAAGGGAGCGCTTGGTTAAATAGAGGGGAATGAGAATGATAAAAGGTAATGGAATACAATGAGCATTCCCTATTATTATCATTACCATTGATATTGCTTGCTTAATCTAGATAGTCATTACATACACACATACATACATATATATATATATATTGAGTAGGTCGGTGGTGGTGGTCAGTGGTGGCAATGATGTTGATGATAGTTTTGGGGGGCAATAGTAAGTTGTGGTGGTGGTTGTTGATGGTGGTAGCAACCGTTAGGGGTGATGATCGGTAGCCGCGATGATGATGTTGGTTGATGCAGCGAGTAGTGACAAGTAGTGATGTTGAGTGGTGGTTGACGACAACGGTGGTTGTAGTAGTCGGTAGAGGTGGCGATAAGAAGTGTAGGCGGTGGTAGTGGCGATGATCGACGGTGTGGCGGCGGCGGTGGTGGCGGCGGCGGCAGTCTATGATGGTGGTAGAGTATAGTGGCGGTGCCGGTGGTGGCAACGGTCTATGATGGTTGTAGAGTATAGTGGCGGTGGTGGTGGTTGGTGGACTAATACATACTTAAATCCATGGCGATGGAGGTAGTTGTGGTCGATGGTGGTGGTAGTGGTGAAGAAGGTGTTGTTGATGATGAAGATGATGTTGGTGCAGTCGACAATCTACGGCAATTGATGGTGGCAAGTGATGGTTGATGATAGCAACAATTGTGACTGCTGGTGGTGGTAATGGGGGTGGAGGTGGCGGTAAGGGGTGGTGATTGTGCGACGAGTTACGACGTTATGGTGGTTTCAGCCGGTAGTGGTGGCGGCGGCGGCGGTAGGTTTTGGAGCCGGAGGGTGGTGGTAGTAATATTGGTGGTGGTTGGTGATGGTGGCGGTGATCGGTGGGGAGACGCATATACTTGAATATTGATGGTGGTTGGAGCAGGAGGGTGATGGTAGTAATATTGGTGGTGGTTGGTGAGGATAAGGGTAGTAATATTAGTAGCACATTGCTTAAGTGTTATTACACTTATAAACATTTTAAATGACAAGAATATTAATCATTAAATTATTTACTTATTTAAATATTTGTAAGTAAAATTTTTTTCAAAAAGAAAAGTAACTAACTCCGGGAGCAGGCCAAACAACCTTCCTAACATGGTCAATATGACGAGATTACACTTGCTACCTTTGTTGAAATCAGCAGCATAGGCGAACCAGACACTGCTGTATCCAAGCTGTCCTTCCATGGCGCTTTCTAGGAAGTTCGTACATAATTATATATACATACACACATTCTCTCTCTGTTCATTCTCTCAATCTCGATCTCAATTTCAAACCAAATCACACCAACCTTCATTTCACGATCTAATTTTCCGTTCATCTCGATAAAATGGCAGCCGCAAATCAACCGTAGTTTGAAGATTTCTGCCATTAATGACAGAAAAATTGGGTTGGCAAAGGTTTGATCGAAGAACTATGCAACGGATTCCGATTGCTGATGGACACCGATAAAGGTATTATTACATTGGAGAGTTTGAAGAAGAATTCATGTCTCTTAGGGCTTGGGGATTTGAGCGATGATGATGTTTTGTGTATGCTGAGAAAAGGTGATATTGATGGAGATGGAGGTCTTGATCAGATGGAATTTTGTGTTCTTATGATTAGATTAAGCTTTAATTTGATGGCTCAGTCTGAGTTTCTATTACAAGAGGCTTTAGAACAGGAATTCAGAAGTTTCTATGAGTCATGATGAATTGCTGAATGCTGAAAGTTTGTTTTGGTTCATTGTTTTTACAGTTGAATTAAATGACTGAAGTTGTTGATGATAGATAGTATTTGACCACATGTTCTTATGAAAGTGGTAAAAATGTAAAAGGGGTAAAATCATAGAATAGTAACTAAGTTTGAAAATTGTTCCACCAAGGTCACTCATGGGTTATTCCACTAATGTGAAATAAAGGGGGGAGTGGCCTTGGTCGAACAGTTTTCAAACTTGGTTACTATTCTGAGAAATAAACCCAAATATAAAATGCATAAAATAAATGATTGACCGGAAATAATATATATAGCTAGTATGTAATATGTAACAAACTATTAATTTTCGTTTTTAGTGTAAGAAAGCGAAAAGTGTTTCACTTTTATATTAATGGAAAATAATATGTATAGCTAGAAGCACTTATGATAAATGTTAACCAACATACTTCTCGTTTAAAGTGTTTATGATGTAGAAACATTTAAAAGTGTAAGAGAAGCATATTCTCGTGGATATAGTTAGCCCCGCGCCGAAGAATAAGTAAAAAAGTCGTTTACTTAACAAAGCGAAGGAATCAAAAGGTAACCAAAGAGCTTTTGACCTAGAGGTACCAATGTGTTGTTAAGATATTTCTTCCTTCATGAAAGAGAGGATTCAAATCCCATTATGGACATAAGTATAGTTTAGTGGAGGGGGGAGGAGTTTGACTGTTTTTTGTTTTTTAAATCAAAAGGTATTTCAGGTGCTGCTACAAGCATATAGCATATCCTCTTAACTATGTGTATATTATTACTGCCATAAAACCATATAAGCTTCATACCCACACCATTAGAACTTACCTTTACATTTTTCAATCCCTTTTGCCATTCACAATAGTATCTCAAATGACGACATCTAACATTCTTTTGGCAAGAATCTTGATTTCCAAGTTTCCAATCTTCCTTTTACTTTGGATATAAACAAAACCACAGATACATCCAAGGTATCAAAATTTAATGCACACACTAATGTAACACACACACAACAAAACATATAAACATATGAAACCAAAATCAAACCCTACTTGCGATCTAATCCTCAAACCTTTACTTTGTAAACCAAAATTGGCCCAAATGAAACATTAAATAAGTTATCTCAACCCTAACCAAACCTAAGATAGAAACCTAGATCAACCAAAATCAGTGTTTTAAAATCAGAGAACTCAAAATGGAAACTTAACCACCCAAAATCAAACCTAAAATCAAACCTTGAACATATCTTGGACCTAAAATCAAACATAGATTTGTTAAAAAATCCAAAAATAGAAAGTTAGCAAGCGGAAATAGGGGAATGATAAAGAGAGAAGAAAACACATGGGGTGTTTGGCTATGCTTATTAAGAGTTTATTTTTCCAGTTTATTGTTAATAAGCTTATTTTTTCCGTTTATTTGATAACTTACGGGCTTATTATTACTTGAAATAAGAAAATAAGCTGATGTTACAAAAACACCCTAAAATAATGGTCATATGAAAAATAAGCCAAGAAAAATAAACCAATAATAAGCTAAAACATACACCCCCTTAGAGTTTATTATATGATAGTCTATCAGGATTATACACATGTGTTATGGTCTCTTAAAGTTTCTTATCAGGGTTATTTGTGAATTTTTTTCTACTCTATGTATAATGATTAATGTAATAAACAATACTTACAAGTGTTTTCATTATTTTTACATGCATGGGATCGAAATCTTAGGGTTCTAGCTATATTTTCTATTTCTCTCCCATTTGATGCCTCTTGTTGCCGCCCCTTCCTCTCCTCGTTCATCTCCATTGACTAACAACTTTATTTCCCTTCTTTATCATTTGTCCTGCCACGAGATGCATTGTAATATCTCTTATCCATCACTTTCATTTCTTGCCACCCCTGTCGCCATGGGCTATAATCGTACTTCTTCCCATCGCTTTGGCTGCGCGCTAATCCGTCGTTGTCTTGTGTAACACCCCGAAATGGGCCTAGTTGTACCATTGCTTGTAGGGTTGCTTTCTTGTGAATTAAATAAGAATTTATAATTTAAAAGATGAAGCTGTGTTATTATTATTGAATGAGGTGTTGAGTAAAAGTTAAAGAAAATAAATAAAAGTTATGAATTATTAAATGGTTTAAAATAATGATTCCAAATATATCCTCTAGGATTTATGGATATCGTACGAATGAGTTTTAAGCCGGATAGGGGAGTGGGATACCCACCGGAAAAGAGACAACCGACTCAAATGTTAGCCGCCTCTTTCCCTTGCTTTTCTCACTTATCCCCTTTTCCATTTCATTATTTTCTTTCTTATTTCTTCCATTTTTTCTTAGCACATGCACACATATACACATTGTTTAAACAAGATGGAGCTTAAATCTATCAAGAATTCAAGTTTAAATATTTGTAGGTGTTTTCTTTTTAGAATTTAAGTTCTTGTGTTCTTGAGAAAATTTATAAAGGATTCTTGAATCTAAATTTGATTCTTGAATTTAACTGATGTTATGGGGCCTCCTATTGGCTGCTATAACTTCTATAGATTGTATCATATAAAAACAAGTGATTTTAACATCAAATTTATGGATTTGAGATTAAACCCATTTGAATGGGTCAAATGAGTTTTCAGAATCAAGCCTTGAATTTGGGAGTTGTAATTGTTAACAATGATGTTATTTGATGTTATAAAGTCCCCTATGATCATACTAAATGTTTTAAAACATCTGAAAATGAGTTTGGGGTGTTTTGGGACGATTCCCGCAAAGACAGACTCTGAATTTGCAAACAAGAGTTGTGCTCAAAGGCTTACAGCTGTAAGCATTAGAGCTTACAAGCCATAAGGGGTCTTACAGCTGTAAGTGTTAGAGCTTATAGCCATAAGGGGTCTTACAGCCATAAGGGTTAGAGCTTACAACCATAAGTGGCTTACAACCATAAGGATTGTTTAGTCATATATTGTGATTTAAGCATAGTTGGAGTTATACATTGATACCTACTGTTATTACAGGTTTTTCATGACCTAACGGAGTATATCTAGTTGCTCATTGACTAAGCTTGGACTTGAGGTGAGTACCGACTTAACCATTAATCATTATTTAGGATTTGTGAATTTGTTGATTACCATTAGATGAGTATGAGACATGATTGTGACCAAGATTGTAATTCTGAGTGTGATCACGTGTAAGCTAAGTTGACCCGTTAATGGGATGATTGACATGAACATGAGTTAGTGTTGAATATTGGTTAACAAATTACCAATACCCGCAAAGATGAATATTAAAGATAATTAAATTATGTACCCAACAGTAAAGAGCTAATGTTACCTATAATGGTATGATATTCAATTGAATGTGCAAGTATCAATAATCCAAGAATGTATGTTTAAAGCATATATGCTAACTAAGTGTAAGAAGGTAGTTCATGAGTACTTTGGACTTGTGTATACCTAAATGCCTACTATGTTTAGGATCATGATGATATGATCAATATGATGCTTATGTTGACTAGGTTCACAATGATAGTGAACGAATATATGTTTTATGAATCATGCAATGATGGTATACCATGACAAAGTTGTACTCGCGTGTTCTGCTCATCATGTATGAGTAGAAGTTGTTGTTGTGTTTATGCAAGCATGCTAATGGATCATGATTGGATAATCTATGTGATATGTGTATGTTCGGACATTAATGGACTGTTTTACAGTCGTAAGGTTAAGGTCAGTTGACATGGGATCCCGGTAGATCCTTCGGGTCGGGTTCACTATATAACTGGGTTCCGGTAGATCCTATGGGTCGGGATTTAGATTCCGGGGGACTTATGGGTCGGAATCAACGGGGTTCTGCAGGACTTCCGTTCCTTGACGTAAAGGGCAATCAACTACCCGCTGAACAACGAGGGAGCCGTTGGCTCTATAACGATGCTTGGTGAACCGCTACCTGCTCACCTACCAGCGCTGTTGGGTGTGCTTGATTCCCCGGTTAGGATCGTTGAGCTGGATTTGAAACCCTGCGAGATACGATGCATACTGATCATGTCAGCACACCACAATGTGATAGGATAGCACTGTTTGTGTCATCATGTGATGTCTTATGTGCTATGTGATGTTTATGGTTATGTTTGTGCTCACTAGCTTTTAAACCCAACCCCCTTCTAGTTTGTATGCTTTTGCAGATGTTTATGTTTGGCATGTCAAGGGTTACTTTTGTGGTGCTGGGACACTTGTTGTTCGCTAACAAGTATGATGGTCGGTCGGTATTGATGTTGGTAACACCCGTTTGTAAAAATAAAAATCAAGTTGGGTGGTTTTAAATAAAGAAAATAAGACTTTCGCTGTTTAATTATTAAACTGAAATATGTTTGAGTTATAAGTTTTAAAAAGTGAAAAAATTTGACCTGGAAATCGGGTGTTACATCTTGCTCCTACATAGTCCATCATCGTTATCATCATTATTACTAACTTTCTTATGTGTTTTATTTATCCCTCATTGTACTTTCTGTTGGAAAATACCCAATAATATGTGGCCTTAGAACCATTTTGTGATAATTATTTAAGTGTTACTATATTTATTTATAATGATAGTAACTATGTCAATATGACATAAATGGTACCCCATCTTTCCTAAATGTACTTGATGGAAGTAACCATTTAATGTATACATGGGGTAAATTGATTTCTCTTTAGATGTCTACAAAATACATAGAAGAAAAATTCACGGGACATATATATTTCTCACGCTCGATCCCTTAAGAACACCAATTTGAGTTTTGTGTAATCATCCATCGATTAAGACATCATAACGGGAATCAATGGCTTCTTCTTCTACATCAAACATGCTTACAAAGATTGCCATATTCATCAAGTAAGTATTTCGATCTCTTATGTGTTTGATGGATTTGTGTTTGAATTGATTAGAAAAGATTATGGGATATATTGATTACCAAGAAAGAATCAACATGTGGTATCATAGCATTGTTGCTCTTAATCGATTCAAACCAATTTTGAATTAAGAATCCTAATTCCCGTTTTTTAATTGGACTGATTTTGAATAATGAACCCTAGTTAAGGTTTTTTCCAAAATCTCAATTAATATCGATTTCTGGAAATGAAGAAGAAATATATCTTTGTGGCCAATTGGCTGTAATTGATATAATAAATGGATTCTTGAAGATCGTCTTTCCTTAATTTCTTTTTCACATGGGATCTATGAATTGGTTATTGAGAATGTAATTAAACTATTGATTTTCTTGAAATTTCATACGATAACAGCTAATATCATCGAATTAATTCTTCGATGTTTTATAGAATTTTCAGAAACTGATTATATCAAAGAAAGTTTTACATGAATGATTAGAATCACATGATTTTGGATTCATGCTGCACTAGCCAAATTTTAACCGACTAATGGTGATCGATTATTGTTTTTCTTTTAATCGTAAACACAGGCCTTGATGCATCTAATTGTAGATTCTATATATAGTTAAACAATGTTTCTTTAGTAGAATGGATTTACGATAATTTCACATCATTTTCATAATGGTAAAAATGGATTTGAAGTACTGATTTTCTTGTTCGCATGAAATGGTTCCACTAATTTATGGAAAGACAACAAGAATATGAGATTTCATGTAAATATTCATAAAATGAATCAAGAGTAATGGTTTTGAGTCTTTGAATATGATACTCAACATTATAGACAATATTTTGAAATTTACCAGGATAACGTTTGATTTCATAATAACATTGTGAAATGTTAAATGTTTGCCTTACTATATAATTAAAATATAGAATCAATCAATGAACCCGACGGCTAAGGGCTTGTTTGTTTTTTTCAATAAGGCCTTATTTTAAAAAACGTCTGCGGGCGGGCAGACGTTTTTACTTAAGATTGTTTGTTTTCTCGAAGACATAAGACCTTCTTTCATCTTATTTCTGCTTATTACGTGAAGCGATAGAAATAGCTTATTTGTTGCAGACATTTTAAACCTTCAAGCTCGCTCTCCGCTCATCGCTCCTCCGTCCATCGCTCCTCCACTAGAACCAGTCGATCGCTCCTCCGCTCGAAGCCTCGAACCAGTCGATCGGACCTGTCGAACCTGTTGATCGCTCCTCCTGTCGAACCTGTCCCGTCGAACCAGTCGTCGCTCTTCCGCTCGAACCAGTCGATCGCTCCTTCGATCGAACCAGTCGTCGCTCTTCCGCCCTCATCGGTCGACATTGCAGTCGAAGCCCTAAACAATACAAGCGGTTTCCTCGAAGCCCGTCAATCTCTCCACCCTCTTTGGTCAATCGAAGCCCTAATCGCGAACCCGTCGATCCCTGCACCACCCTCGCCGGTCGAACTTACAGTGAAGCCCTAAACGCCTTTCATCAATCTACTACTACAGGTATGTGATTTGAAGCTTGAAATTGATTGGGTTTGCTACCATTTGATTATTTTCTTGTCTGATTTCTTTTTGGGTTTGCTACCAATCTACTACCATTCGATTTCTTTTTCTGTTTGAAATTGATATGTGATTATTTTCTGTTTGAATGTGGATATATATGTCCTGCTTCTTGGTCATATGTTACAAATTTAGCATCCAAACATGATTTAAAGTAGAGGTCTGATGCCAACAAGTGATGTACAAACTGTTATATGTCTTGCTTCTTGGTCATATGTTACAAATTTAGCATCCAAACATGAGTTGTGTTTAAGTGATGTACAAACTGTTATATGGCTCTAGTAAAACAGCAAAACACACTTTTTTTCTAGTGTATTGAGTTGTTTTAAGTTCTTGGGAATTATATATAGGACTGTGTAAGTATTTTATAGCATGAGGTTAATCACATTTCAAAGTTGGCCCGTTCTCTAATCCTCATTTAGTCACTTTTTCTCCACAAATATATTTTGGTAGTTAAAGTTTTCATGTACCTACAGTTTATTTGATGAAGGTGCTTAGTTATGAGAACTGTTTACTTTTAATGTGTAGCCAAGCTGTTTATTTGTTGAGTTGTTGCTGTCTGATATGCTAATGAGTTCTGCTGAAGTATACTTACATAGTTACATGCAATGAAAACAACTTACTCAATCCACTGTTATTCAATATTATTTCCTCTTATTCTGATCTTTTATATAATTGGTTTCTAGGGAAACATATGCTTATTATGATCTACCCTTTTGTTCTCCGGTTTGTTCTTTCTTATGTGTTGGTTTCTCTTTTGTTCTATTTTGCACTATTTGTGAGTTGTGACTTCTCCATTCACCTTCTTAGTACTCCTATAACGTGTTTCAGCTTCATATAAGCTCGAATTCTGCGTGGATAAAGATTTTGAAGTATATATGCTAGAGCCTAGAAGACACTGCACAAAACAGATGTTTGACATTTTAGAAGTATACTCGAGGAGTATTCTGCAATGCACTTGCACTTGCATATGTGGTCTCGGGATATACATCTATTTCTTTCTATTGTCAACTAAAAGGAACCACCTGGACCTGGATAATGTGTGTGAAGTTATCAATTTAGTTCAACACTTCAACACAAACTTTAATTAGTTTTTTCACATAATGAACTTGATACCGAGTAGTATGCTACTTTCCTACTTTTCTTCTTGGCTAGTGCTGACATGAGGGTTATAATGTGGGCCTCTATTTCTTACATTTGGTTTCCTAAGTAGTGTTGTCATTTTTTACCGAACAACTCGCGGTCTTTCTATTGGAAGCATTGGTAATATAATCACTTTTGGATTCCAATTCCTTCAGGATCTGCCAACCAAACGGGCCCTAAGAGCACATGCCAATGGCATGACCTATCAACTTAATCCCTCATTTGTTTGTTTTAGACTTATAAAGTATCGATTAATGTTTCGGTTTTATTTTGATGTTTAACAACAGCAGCAATACTCAATTTCACATGGGCGGTATACAGGGTAGGTAAGATATAGACAATTAAACCACTACCTAGTAGAGAGATTGTTTCCTAAAGAACCTCGGGTATGTGCAGTGTTGTTTAGAGGTGGACATTTTAAGCAGATCTGGTGGTGTTGAACATAAAATATTATTTGCATGTTGCAAAATATGTACAATAAAAAGCTGATTATAAGCAAAAAGAAAATTAGTAGATAAGCATGCAAGTGAATTAATGTATCTTTTGAAGTAACAATAACATAATCATTGATTGTCGAAAGTCATTTTTACTAATCAGATTATTTCATCAATCAAGTTCTGCATCAATCTCTGCTAATATATCATTATGCTCAATCACCATGGTTCCAATCAGATAAACATGCCTGCGCTGTGGAATTTGGTCAATTTTGCACAATTCCTCCTCAGTCAAGGACCAGTCAAAGATGTCAAGGTTTTGCTTCATCCTTTCTATGTTGAAGCTTTTTACTGCTATGCTTACACCTTGCTCGTATAACCATCTTAGAGAAATCTACTCGTATAGACATCATAGTCAATGCATTACCATTTTTATCTTAATTTTTTAAGAAAAAAAGGTTCGACTTGAAAAGTCAAGTTTTATTTCTTCTCTAGATAGAGATTGAAAAGTAAAGTACCTGAGCCACCGTCTTCCCTTTGGACATGGCAATGTCTTGGAGAACATCACATTCCATTACACGGTTGTGTCCCCATGCATTATTGCCAACAGCACCTAATGGGGAGTAAGCCGTGACAAGGATGCCATGATCTCTGCAAAATTCAATGAGTTTTTTCTGTTGCCATAGTGGGTTCATCTCAACCTTGAAACCAAATTATAACAATGTTAGTGACCCGTATTGACCTTGACTTTGACTTTTGTTCTACTAACATAAAATCATTTTGTGGGGATGACATGAAAAATGTATTTGTAATACATAAAACTTTCTAAAAATGTATATTGTTACTGATACTAAATTTTTATTATCAAACATGAAATACTAATTTTTTTTCTTCCGTCAACAAACCTCGTGGCCTAACCATTTTTTACTACCTCTACTAACACCTCAAAAATCCTGTTTCAAACATATGAGTTATATGAGTGTGTGATCACCTGGTTGGCTGCCGGAGGGATTTTGGCAAACGAAAGAATTTGTTGGATCCTTTTTGAAGAGAAATTGCTGACACCAATGGATTTTGTGAGTCCAAGATTTTGGCACTCCTCCATTCCTTCCCAGACTGCTTTGATATCAATCGGTGCTATGCACTCGTTCGGAACTGGGGCTTTGAATTCTTCTTGGATTAGCTTCAGTGGCCAATGTATAAGATACAAATCTACATACTCTAGTCCCAGATTTCTGCATTACATCTTAAACAATTAATGTCTAATTTCATATTGGTGTTTGTAAAGTTACTTTAGCTTTAGCAACTAAACATATTACTATAAACTAAAAAACTTAGGTTTTCAAATATCAACCTAATTATTTGACACATATATCGACTTCCTCCCTGCGTAATTGTTTGTCTTTTATTTATAGATACTTCCTCTCGGTTAGTATAGGGATTCTAAAGTCTCAACATTCAGGGTACCAAAGAAGAAACTCATTAGAGGGTGTTTGGATAAGTATTATTACATTGTGATAGTACAATATAGTGATAAGGAGCTCTTATTGTTAATGCAAACACCTCTAAAACAACTACCAAAGTAAATATCAAGATCCTATACATGCTTGTCTCCATGGTTATATGCATCTCTAGCTTATTCTGTAGCGATACTAACAAACAATGGATGTTGCATGTGATGTTTTTCTATCAGCGATGGTTGAAATATTAGATTAAAAACAATCTTTAACACAAATATAAGGATGTTGCAAATAAACTTTGGATGGCATTGTGCAAAGCAATTAAAAGCGTATAAGTTTGGAAAAAATAGGTAATACAGTAGTGTTAGCAAAAAGATTACATTTACGAATGTTCATTTTCCAAGAGCCACCACTTGGTATAAAAGCATCACAAAGAGGGCTATAAAAGCATCCACTTGGTATATACCACCGGTCTTTAGTACAGGGCAAGGCCAACCCATGGTTACCAGCCCCTCGGGTTTACGGGGCTCATCATTCCCTAGAGCTGGTCAAATCCGCGACTCTTAAACCCACCGCTCATGATCGGTGAGGCAAGGGGGGTTCATTCTTCCTTATAAGGAGGGTAGATCTTCTTCCTACCATATGAAGCGTTTTAAAGCTGTGAGGGGCAACCCAAAGCTATGGCGAACATTTTATATAATTATATGTATTGTTTTTTAAACGGCTCCTAAGTCTACTCCGGTTTGTTCATGACGGAACTTGAACCCATGACCTAAGAAAGAAAAAACTTCCCTTTCTTTCTCTTCTTTTTTTTCCTTCGACGAGTCCCTCTATTCCGGGGCCGAAATAGAGTGCAAGAATATTTGCAGAATTAGAATCCGCTGGCTTAGATGAGGGGCACACCAAAGCATCTAAATGTTTACCACTCGGCTACAACCCAAGTGACATTTTTTTATATGTATAGTTTTATAGTTGGGTTGAAATATGTAATAGAGGTATATATTGTTTTGTTTTGTAAAGAGTTAATTGGTCAAATGGTCCTTTAACTTCAAAAATGATGAAGACGGTTCTTTAAGAACCATTTTGTAGCGAGTTTAATCCTTTCTAACGGTTGAAGCCTATTCTTCATAATTGATTATTGTTTAGGGTTGTTTAATCAAAATTGATAGTTGATTCATACTCTGTAAC
>JAUEJL010071816.1:0-16493 GCA_032274825.1 Drosophyllum lusitanicum | reverse complement strand
ATAATAATAATAATAATAATAATAATAATAATAATAATAATAATAATAATAATAATAATAATAATAATAATAATGACAACAAAATAATAAAAATAGAAAAAAATTAGGGTGACCTGAAAACTTTTAATACAAGGTCATATTGCATTAAATGTAAATTTCGGGTAGTTTAATGCATTTTAGCGAAGAAAGTTTAGTTTCTTACATACAATATTAAATTGAGGATAGTTCATTACATTTTAATGCAATTAACCCTTATTTATTTAATGAGTCATTTTGGTTTCATACTCAATTATGTTGTAAATCCATGTGAAAATTATATAACATTTGCAACACCATTCCGACCAAATACTCCTCATTATAAATTTATGGGAAATCTCTATTTAATGGTTAGCTTTGGTTTCATACTCAACACAAAATTCATGGAAAATTATACAACTTTCCGATGACCTTTTTTATGAAATTCTTCTCGTATTATCAATATTAATTAATAAACTTAAAATTGTGGAAAATTAAACAAGTGTAGAGAATTTGGTGAGACAAATTCATATTGAATCTCAACATCTGAAAGTGTGAATTTGTAGTAAAAACCTCACAATTATTAGTGTAGACAAATTATCTAAATTTTCATATTTTTAAGTGTGAAAAATTGAAAATAATTCTAAATTTATAAAAGTCGTTCCTCTTAAGTGTGAACCTTTATACTTCTGATTTATTATTAAAACTACATATTTAAAAGTGTGGATTTTTAAAATTAAATTTACACTTTTATATATGTGGAGTTTATTCTTTTGCTCACAAAATCCATATTTCACGATTATAAGTTTGACAAGTTCTAAAATTCTCACACGCTTGTTATAAAGTAAGGCAAATTGCTCGAAAATACAATAAACTATATCTAAATTGCCATTGTATACAATCAATTTTATTTTGTACCTAAAAATACAACCAAGTTCCATTTTTTATTCATTGTATACAAGTTCCATTTTTCATAGGTTGTTTTGGTTTGCTTCATTCATTTTGATTTGCTTCATCTTTTATGAACTTGAAGAATACCTTGAAGAACACAAGAAGATATGAATATCCTAATTCAAAAAATTCAAAAATAAAAGAAATAACCGGTAACCAGGTTACCAGTTGTATACAATGAACAAAATTTGTAAGTTGTCTGTATTTTTAGGTACAAAATAAAGTTGGTTGCATACAATGGCAATATTGACAAAGTTTGTTGTATTTTCGCGCAATTTCCCTTTGTAATAATTCATGTCTTGTATGGCGTCAGGTATGTTTGGTAATAGCTTTTAGAGTTTAAGCTTTTGTTTTTAAATGCTCAAACTCTCATTACAAAAAATGAAATTATTAACGGAAAAATTTACAAAAAATAATACTGTTTCCTAAGGACCTCAAATATTTTTAAACGGATTTTTTTGTACGAAATCTATTGATAAAATGTTAAATAAAATAATAAAAAAAAGTAGAAAATTAGTCTTTGCCAACAAAAGTTTTTTGTTTTTAAATCTGTTGGAAAGTTTACCAATAGATTTCTAGCGGTTTTAGCGATATTTTTCCTACGACTTTCCAACATATTCCATTAGAAATTTTGTATTTTTCTATCGCCGGAAAGTTCTAGAACATCCGTAGGAAATATTTTTCGTATTTCTTTATTTAGTTGGAAACTGTTGGAGTCATGTGGAAAAGTTTAATATCTTTCTCGTCTTTTAAATTTTTTATATAATCCTGTAATATTAAAATCGTACACAATATCTAAAAGCTAAATAACATATAAATGACCATAGTATATCGATATATAAGCTAATCAAAGTTTCAAAAGTTGTAGTATACAAGTAATCAAAATATCCATATTCAAAAGTTTATATCGATCACATGCATACTATAAATACTAGTCATCGGAAGATGTGGTCGACGTTGTTGCCGTATCATTTCGTTTAACTCCTACATTCGCTCTTCAATTTCTTTCCTCAACGCCTCTTGGTGCGCGACCTCCACCTCAATTCTTTACATATTGACAAGCGTAGTTTTTTTGTAGGAAATTCTGCTGGTGATACTCTTTTATCAATAGAGAAAGTTTGTTTGTTTATCTATCAAAGCTTTTATGGGAAAAAAAGTATTTTAGAAAATGTTGTTTGATTTAGAGCTTAATTTAATTTTATGTAGTTTATTTTTCCCCAAAGTACCACTACTTTATTTAAATTCTCTATACAAGTAAAAGTCTCAAACTCTAATTAGTTTTGTCAAACTAGCAGTAAATATGTTCACAATTCCTACTTTGTTTATTAACTAATTTATGTTTGTCATTTTGGCATCATCATTTTATTTATGTGATTGTGATTTACTCGAGATCAAAGGTCTTTCAAATTAAACTCAAATATGAGGTAAGAGCATGCAAAGTATATATACACTTGTTTTAGCTAGCTTGATATCCAAACAGCTTTTGTTGGTGTCATTTTGTTGGTTATATATCCCGGATTTCGGTATTCCAAAACATAGAACACAACAATAAATCTTTGTGATTTAGCATGTGTTATTTTTGAATTATTAGTACATAGATTTTGTGCATCTCTCTCTCTCACACACACACATATGAGAACCCGTTTTTATTGCGAGAACCGAGGTAAATAGATTCACAATATAATATAATCAAATTTATCTATAAATTTGTTAGATTCACAATTATGCAACATATTCAAAATATTTTATAATTTCTCGAAGAATTGAGGTAAAAAAAATATAAAAATAAATCGCAAATATATAAAAATACATTTAATGTGCATTGCATTCGATGCATTTTTATGTTTTCATGACTTTCTCATCATTATTTAATTCAAATGTTTTGGAAACTCATAAAACACTCCAATTAAGTTGTATAATCATAAATCTGATTAATTTTGTAGATTAATTTGACTATATTGTATAGATTCTCGCAATTTGGTTATCTTAAGATTTTTTTTACAAAAACGAGTTTAAATATTTATAGTTAGTGGCATAATTATTTATAGTTAGTTGCAATATTGTTAATCATAACCAATAATTATTAATGTGCATTGCACTCGAAACATTTTTATGTTTTCATAAATTTCTCATCATTATTTGATCCAAATATTTTGAAAACTCATGAAATATTTTAATTAAGTCGCATAATCATGAATCTAACTAATTTATAGATGAATTTGACTATATTGCACAGGTTCTCACAATAAAATTTATTCTCGTAAGTAATTTATAAGAAAAAAGTTGTTAATCATAACCAATAACTATTTATAGTTAGTCTCGTAAATAATAAATCTTAACTTAGGATTGTAATTAACAATATATTTACATAAATAAACATTAAATCTTAACGAGTTTAAAGCTATGATTAAGTATTCAACTAATTAATGCAGTGTTTTGACTAGCTTATTTAGATGACGTACAAGTTTATTGTGTGATTAAAACACAATAAGTCTATAAAGTTTTATATCAATAAAAATAGTTAAGTTTATTGGCTTATCTAACTTTGAATAAATTCTTTATAAGAAATTTTATAAATAATTAAGTTTATTGGTTATCTAAATTCTAAACAAATTATACATATAACTTAGTCGATGATGAACTAATTACATTACATTTATTGTAACAATTTGAAAGCGTATTTGTATAATTGGTAAAAATAAAAGAAAGTTGGTAAAATTGAAAAAAAAAGGTTAATAGTATGTTGACAAAAATGACAATTTACATATATAACTAATAACTATCTTTAATATTTAATCTTTAACTTATATTAAAAGAAAATGGGTTATAATGTCATCACTCCACTTTTAAAAATTTTCCCACAAATAATCCCCCTTATTTCCTAAAATGGCTAACGAATAAAGAGTTTTTTACGTCAAAATCTTAAGCGGTGAATTTTGAGCGGGTCGTGAATCTTAAGTAGAAACCAGTTACCCATCTTCTTAATTGGATTCCATGACATTCAAAAGCATTTTTCAACAAAACTCTAATTCTTGATTCAACTATTATCGCAAATCTGTTAGATTATTTTCACCAACAACTATCGGAACCCATGTCAATTTCAAATTTTCCTAACAACTACCGACACAAATCTGTGAGTATATCATTTTCTTTCTTCATTTTTCGAGTTTCATAAATGGTTCTTGATTCATTAAGGTTTCACACATTAAATTTTAAAATTTATATTAACAATCTCAGACATACATGAGTATTAAGCTAGTTTATAATAACAAGATTGAAACCAAATTCAAGATGTGAATTAGTCCCAACCTCAAGGACGCAATGTATAATCTACTTTATTATATTAGTTGAAAATGAAATTGAAATGTTTTAAGCAACGCTATTCATGGGCCATGATATTTTTTTTACTTCATAAATAATATGGAGAATTGGGTTTATTGGTGCATCAAATTACAGAAACGAGTAAATTTAATGGTGAGCCCAATTTAAAAAGCCCATTTAAAGAAAGTTAGTCGGACAATAGGCCAATACCATATTACCGTCCATAACTTTAACTCCATGTCAAAAGACTAAAAAAGTGCTATTATTTGGACTCTTCCGTTTTATACATCAGACATAGGGGTGTTCTTCGGTTCGGTTTTCGGTTCTTTCGGTTTAAATGCTTTGGTTTATTCGGTTTTTTATTTTTTTGGCTAAAACCGAAACCGTTTAAACTAGTGTCAAAACCGAACCGAAAACCGAAATCCAATTCGGTTCGGTTATAACCATTTAAACAGAATTCGTCAGCCCATTTTGCTTCTTTTAACAGCCCACTCTCGAACAGTTGTCGTCATCGTGTGTCGTTGAATCACACATTCGTGGACTCGTTGCTTCATGGAATCACACCTTTGTGCCTTTGTAGAACACTAGAATAGAGATCGAACGAAACGTGGTTTACAGGTTTAGGTCATTACTAAATAGTGCACCGCCGAGACAACGAGACATTGAGAGAATGAGAGGCGAGAGGGACTGAGAGAGTAGGCAATTAGGAACTGAAAAAATGACCTAATGTGTAATGTCTGTCAAAAATTAAAAAATATTTATAAATAATATAATATAATATAATATAATATAATATATATGATACATAATTAAAAAATACTAAAATAACTAATTCGATTTAATCGGTTTGGAAATTCCTAAAACCGTAACCGAACCAAAGACCGATTATGGTAATCGGTTTCGGTTTTTAAACCGAATTTGAAAACTGTTTCGGCTTTTACGGTTACAGAGCGGTTCGGTTTACGGTTAAAACGGTTTATAACCGTATTTTGAATAGCCCTAATCAGACATGTCATATCAATTAATTATAGTTTATCATATATGTCATTTGCTTGCATCTATCATATTACAAAGGTCAATTTATATTATCAAGTGGGTTCAAATAAAATTGACCTATGAGCTATAAAAGTCACAACCTAGGCATTCATTTGGATTTCTAAAAGGCGCTCGTGAGATGATCACATGCACACAATGACGTTCAATTTCATATATTTACTTTTTTTTAAACACAACAAAACTCACATACCTATTAAACGGCTAAACTATACCTTGCCTACTGTAAAACTTGAATCTAAAACGTTGTAAATCATCTTAAACACCTGATACCGCTTGACCAAATGCCCTTTATTTTAAGATAAGAACTTATAAAAAGATTGGTGATTACTAACATTGTACCCGCGCAATGCTGCGTTGATGATAATAGTTTGTGCTCAACAATATATTCAATTCAAAAATTTATGGTATGGTATCATTGAAATTCGGTATGAGGAAATTAAATATGTTCCACATCATATCCATTTCTCTCATTTTCATGTTTTCTTTATTGCTTTCTTTTCCAATCAACCCTTTAGTTAGTTATTAAAATGGTTTTTTAAAAACAATATAATAAAAATATATATTATTAAGTTTAAATGATTAGAGAAGAAGATAATTTAATCTTAAAAATAATATTGATATAGGTGATGTAACCAAAATTAGATTAATTAAATTGTTGTTATCATGTTTAATGATTTATTAAAACAACATACGTTGTCATAAATTAGTTGAGCTAATTAAAGAAATGATTAATTATGCTATTGCTTTAAATGTATGTACATTATGTATAAAAATATATACTACTTAAAATTAAGTAGTCTTAAAAAATTTTAAGAGAGAGAAAGTTAAATGCTTTATAATAATATAATATATAATATAATATAATATAGATATAGATATGTTGGAACTAATTAATGGTTAAAAAATAAATAAATACAGTGTGTTTGTGGTGAAGTGCTTCAACACAAAGTACGAAAATAGTGGCAATGACACTTGTCAAAATTTATTTATAGAATATGGTTTAATAAAGAGAAATTTTAACATCTTGATTTAATATGGCAATATTATTAATATTTCTAACTTAACTAAATATTTAATGGAACTTCCCAAAAAACTAAGGTTATGGACTTATGGTTTAGTTATTATAACCAATGCTAGGTATCATCTTCTTTATTTATTTATTTATTGCATCAGTACTCTACCTCGTCTCATAGTCCATACTAATTAAGCTCTTCATCCTACATCCAATAGTTGTACACAATCGAATATCTAAGTGTTAGCCATAATGCTAAGTGAGACATTGTCTCAATACAATAACACATGAAATCGTGATAAATGTGATCTACATTAAAAATATCAAAGTTAAAATAATTAGAAATAGTGTTATAAAAGTTATTTTAAACTTGTTGGATCAAACGAGTGATCTGGTTTATAAAAACAACGATCTTTACTTCTACAAATATGTTTAGACATGTTACTTGAACAGCTCAAAGATATCCACTAAGGATAACGGCAACCATGCTCCTGCTAACACGGAAACAATCTACGAGTAAATCAATACCCGAAAGTAGTTTTCATGATCACCAAGTATAACCGAGTATGAGGCTAATATTGATAGCATGGGGTTTCTCGAGGGAGTCTATGGCTAGGTAGCAAAGAGAAGGGGGTATTTTCTAGGTTTTGAGTATTAGGTTAAAACCTTTAACTCTAATTTTTAAGTTATACCGATTAAAAACCTAATAAAACTAGGAGAATAACAACCTAAATAGTATCCTTCAGATTTACACCCTGTTTACGAGTTTAAGAAGGAGAGAAAAAGATAAGAAAGTGAACGTAAAAGAAACATTTCCTTTTATTTCCTTCCATTTATGAGAGGATAAAAATGGAGACAAAATAAATTTAAACTTCCCCTCTTAACTCCCACCCTTTTCTGTCCTTTTCTTTGTTAAATTGAACTCGAAAATATAACATTTCCGGTTTTCCTTTCAACTCCTTTCATTTTCTTTGCTAAAAAAACTCGAGAATAGGGTGTTAATAACTAATCGGTAGATAATTATCACAATGTATGCTTCATGGGAGAACATACTTATCGTGGAGTTTATGGAGAACACTTATAAAAAAGAAAATTAACAAAATTACCCTTATTTTTTATTACAATAACATAAAAACAATAAAATTTTAAATTAGATTTGAAAACGGATGCAAAATATGGATAAATATTGTATATTCATTGTGCATCTGACAAATACACTATGCATCTAGTATATGCATATTTTGTACCCATCGGTAGATTTTCAAGAGCTTTAATCTATTTTCCTGAAACAAATATCCTCCCTTGATTCATAACTATCATTACGATAAAATAAAAATAATTCTTTTTTCATAAAATCAGTTTCTATATAATTATAGATAAAATTTCAGAGAACTAATCCATCATTTAAATAAACCAATTTTATTAATTAATGGGTAGTATTTATTTTGTTCTAATAAAAAAACAGTTGTAGTTAACCCGTTATTTGTATAACAAATAAAACCATTAATTAAGTAAATATAATAATAATAAAATCCAATATTATTATTTCCAAGTTAAAACATATATTTAACTTTATTTATTCATTATAACGTAAATCTGCTTACCGGTGTAATCTTAAACGTCTTATGACTTTAATTATTACATTATAATTTACTTGTATATTATGAGTCGTCTAATAGTGTCACAATCCTTTGATATTTGTGCCATATGAAGATTTTCTCTTCTACCCACGACTGCTTAACAATGGGAGACGTATCACTTAAAACAAAAATTAATAGATCAAATCTTAGTCTCACGTCCTTTCCTTGCATTTTACATTATTTATCTCTCTCATGATGTCAGGATAGGTCGGTGGTGGTGCCCGTACAGCGGGATGCCCAAAATAATCGTGTCATACCATAACCTTGATTTAGGGCTAACATACATAAAATACAATAGGACTAGAATAATATATATTACAAGTTTTTTTTACATTATGTAAATAATGTACGTAGTGCCCTCGTTTGCTTAATACGTCTTAGAATACATACATGTCAACACACTACGTACATTGAATATTAGTCCCTACACAAAATTGAATATCCATCCCTAGTACGTTACTACTTGTATATATAGTGAATTGATCATGACATTTAGCAAAATACTTAGAAATTAAGAGAAGTGGCCATTAATGTGTGTCATTAGCAACCATCTCAGAGAGCATTGAATTGGTATAGCAATTTGTCTTTTTTTAATTTTTTAGAAAAGGATATTTTCTCTTGCAAATTACTGACTGTGACCAAAATTTTTAATTTTATATAGTCTTTTTCACTAATCTCTATTCTTGTATTTTTGTTACTGGTTGTATTTAAAATGAACGTTATTTTATCTTTTTGTGTTTTAGTCGTTTCATCTAAAATAGTTTTTTCATAATATTATTATAAAATATTATCTAACCGCCCACCCACCCACTCACCCTTCTCCCTCCACACACACACACAACCAACAACCTTGTCGCTATCCACCTTTCACTATCTCTCCTCTCAAGAGCTTTGCTCTCCCACCCACGAGTTGCAAACCACCACACATCCCCATTTACCACCACAACCATGTTACTCACCGCCACAACTTTTGTTCATCACTGCCATTGAAGGTTTCAAAAGGTTTTGAATGGTCTTGGGTTTCCAATATGTTTATCAGAGAGTTCTGATTTTACCACCACTGACATCACCAGTTACCATCACCGCCCTCCGTCTTCTTCTCCTATCATGGTCCACCAACGGCGAAACAGATATGGTTTTGCTTCTAACGGTTGAGTAATAATTCGATTCAGCGCTAAGAATGTATGATCGATTGAGATTTGGTTTCTGATTTTGCTTTCCAGTGTACGAATCGACAGCGTAGTTGATTTTGATTTTGATTTTAGTCCTTGTGCTTTTGATGTTGTTGGTGGATGGATGGTCTTAGTCGGTGGTAGAAAGAGGTTGCTGGTTAGGTGATTGTAGAAGCTGAGGGTGGATGGTGGTTGTTGGTGATGGTTGACGGTGGTGTGGTGTTGGTAGAAGTTGATGGTGGTGGTGATATTAAATGATTATATGCATGAGTGCATTGGCATATGAATTCTGGTAAAAGAAGAAGCAACGAAGAAGAAATAGAATTTAGGAGAGAATTAAAAAACTAAAATATCATCGTATAAAAGAAAAAGTAACATCCGTTTTAAGTGTTAAATAAAGACCGAACCGGTAACAAAAATGTAATATTAGGGACCAATGGCACAATATTTGATCTTAAAAGGCTAAGGTTTCTTTTGTTTTAAGAGGTTTTGAGTCCGAATATGAATACTATGTTTGAACATGTAGTTCTGATTTCTAAATGTTTCATTCATATTTTGTTATTTGTTTTTTTTATAATAAATGAATTTTGTAATTATCTGTTTTATAATATTTTATATTCAAACCGTGAGGACGGTGAAAGGTGTTCACGTATGTATAGTAGCGGAGGAATAAATGTTGACGTGAATTAGTGAAGGAAGGAGTCCGATTGTTATAGAAAAATGAAACATAAATTTTGTTAAGTTATTATAATAGGTAAATTTATCTCTGATTTATTAACAGGTTTTAAAAAGTTTTTAGATATTAATATAAAGAAAAAACAAACAGCTCTCTTTCATTAGTAAATATTCTCAAGCAATTAAAGGCTTCTTTATCTTATCATATCATAAAACAAATACCAGAATAACAAGAGAGGAAGTGTGTATATTCTATTTGATGTACATATCTTGTATGCATGCTTTTTTTGTGTTCTTCGGTTTCTATCATTTTGTACTCAACTGCTGACTTGAATACAAAATGAAAAAGTAAGTGAGAAAGTAAGATCATAAGCATACATCCCCCTAATTCTCCTTAATGCGTTCTTTCCCATCTAGAAATGCCAATAATGTCTGATTTAAGCATCTGATGCCTCTTGATTTATGCCTCCCCCATCTTAGTAGATCCTACCCTTTTCCTTGCTAGTAAATACCGAGCTTGACTGTGGTAAGGTAGAACCAGGGGAAAGGAATGTGTCACTTGTTGATTAGCAAGAATCTCTGACGGCTAGCTTCCTTTACCTATCTTGTGCTCGAAAAGGTCCCTCAGTTCCTCAACAGCACCTCGAGGTTACACCAACGTTATATTATTTTGTTCCTTCCATCCCTTGTCATCTCATTAACCCCCACATCCAACCCCCTCAACCATTCTATATTTTTTAATAAAAAAATTATAAATGTAGAGAGAGGAGAGAGATAGAGAGAAGAAGATAGAAAAAGAGACTCACTTAGAGTGAGTGGGAACCAACTCAAAACACTCACTTAGAGTGAGTGGGGTGGGAGCAATGGTGTGAATGAGCTTCACGCTCCATCCAGCTAGATGAATGCACAAGGTTTAAGTGTGAGAAAGTAATCTTGAACTATTGTAAATGAGAAAGTAATCTTGAACTATTGTAAATGAGAAAGTAAGTGTGATGATCTCTTTCTAACTTTTTAATAGAGAAGGTACAATAATTATTAGCCCCAAGAGGAGTGAAGAGTTGTAAATGTGATCTTTACTTGTATCAGGATAGTGTTCGACGAAAATAGCTGGTAGTTATAGCTAGAAGCTGGCATCTGGAACTGTATATTTTATTTGCATATGTGTTTAGAAAATTAGTTGGTAGTTGGAGCTGAATAATGTAAAATGACAAAAATGACAAATCATAAAAATAGGAGGAATTGTAAAACAATTAAAGATAATATTTAGGTAATTTTGTATATAAAAGCTATATCTTTTTCTTTCAAACAAGACTTGCATAATGTTAAATATGTTTTAACCCTTAAACTTTACATTTTAAAATGGTTTAACTCTTAAACTTTTTTAATGAATGTTTTAATCCCTAAACTATCTCTGATATTTGATTAAATCCCTATGTTTGTTTAACCTAATTGTTTTTATCCCTAACCTAATCTAGTTTACCTGCTACCGTCTAAACCCGTAGCTCACCCTTTTCCCCAAGTCAATTGAGAACACAACATAGAAACCCTTGTCAATACCATTGATTCTAGGCCCTATAATAAGTTTTCGACACGATCGATTTGAAAAGGGCTAACCCGTGATCAACCCCATTGAAGAGGATTGATCCCATCACACAGAGACCCTCGATTTTGTTAATTGATTCTTTGAAAGTAATGTAAGTTTTCTTCCTTATGATAGTAATGTGTTGATTCCTTAATGAGTTCGATAGTTTCATCTAGGAGAAGTTTGTCTTTCTCTTTAGTTATATTCCAAGGTTTCAAAATGATTTATGGCTTTGTTAGTTGTTATTTCATTTGTATTTTCTCAATTTAGTTGTAAAGTTAGAGGTTTAAAATGTTTATAAGATTAGTTTAGAGATAAAACTATGTTTTAAAACTTTAGTAACCTACTATGTCAGGTTAAATGACTAAAACAATTAATTGTAACAGGTTTAGGGATTTAAACATTTATTTAAAAAGTTTAGAGGTTAAACCATTTTTAAACACAAAGTTTAGGGATTAAATCATATTTTACCCTTTTGTTTTCAAAACAAAACGTATTCCAGCTTCAAAAAACTTCAAAAAAATGCATACCAAACATACTATAGATAGAAGGATGACGATCAATAGATTCTTACCATGTTATTTAGAAGGAAGCTATTCATAATATTTTTTGTAATTAAAAAAAGTACTGTAGTATAAAGCGGATTTCTTGTTTTCGACAAAAGAAAATAGTGAAGAAAACTTTTGTGAAATCAAAGAGTGAACTAACAGGGTTAGTTATCAACTTATCATCTACTCGAACCACTATAAATTACGATATTATCTTTAGATTAAATGTTTAACTCGAAAAATTAATTAGTAACCAGCTTTTATAATTGTATAATTTAAATCACTCGGTATTAAACAGTAAGAAAATTTTCATATCAATATAAACTATTAAAACTTGTATGTATCTACTAAAAAATATTTAATTATGTTTATTAAAACACTCATAAAACTTGTTGCTATTACATCCTTTTTTCTCCATTTGTTCAACAATTTAATTACTTTGACAGGGCTTCACCCTGACAACCACCTACTGCTCCTACTTGATTTCAACATTTTTCCCTTATTAAAATTGTTTTTTTTTTCTAGTTTAATTACGAGATATGTAAGATGTAAATAATCAAAACTTTGTCGGTGTATTAGTTTTACATATTTTTGAAAACCGTTTCTTTGTTTTGATTCTTTAACAAACCATTCTCTCTTTTGTTAACAAAAATATGATTGCTTACATCTTCACTCTCTTATACTTTGTTCTACGGAGTTAGTTTCTCTATTTCTCTAAATTAACCAACGACTCGGTTAGGCTCATAACCACAAGTCATGATCAAATACAAGAACGAGTGACACTTATTTTATATTACAACAATGTCTCTTCCTACCCTCACAAATCACTAGAAGAAAAAACACTTTTAGCTATCATAACTTTCGACGATGACATTTGTCATCGCTAAAAGACAACCACGTGACAAAACAAATACCTTTTTGACCTTAGGAAGGATGAAATATCCGTCGCAGTTTTCAGCATAGTTGTGGCCAAAGTAATTACCAATTCTTTTCCATTTTTGATTTTTTTTCCTACCGAAAAGTGAAATTATGCAATAAAAATTCCGCCATTCTATTTCCGCTACTTTCAAAATGGTTGTCTTTATATACAAAGAAAAGAAAATAAAAAATGGAAGGGCATTTTATGTTCATTTCACAAGATGTAAAGGACATAAATAAAGGTTGTTTTGTTTGTATGTGACGTTAATCATTTTAATAAATGAAGATGATCTATACATAATAAATTTTTACATACACAATAACTAATTACTGTTTGGGTAATTATACTCTTGAATAAATGAATAAGAATAAAAAATAGTAAGATTCTAAGAGTACAAGTCATAATTATTATATGTAATAAAAATTTGTTATATAAAAATCATATCCCTCAAATAAAACACTAACCATCAAAGGTTTATATTTTCAGCTTGATTTTGTAATCAATAAAATACCAAATCCTTAATCAACTACAATATTTAATGCACAAGATACAACCATTACAAATCATTACTTTCTCAACTTGATCACTACTTTCCACCGTTAACGTACAACACGATATGCAAAAAGTACAACCACATAAAAGGGGTTAAACCCGTTGCAATGGCGGTGGCGGAGCTTGTGTTCTTCCTAGCTGAATCTCCTCGCCGGGATGTGGATAAACCACCGTCTCCCCCATATACGCACCCAAAAACGTCGATAAACTCAGCTTATCAATGGCTTCCCGGTGATAAGATTTGCAAACCAGATACAGCACTGTTTGGGTCACAATCATCATCAAGAACAGCTTCATAATCAAAATTCCGGTTAATATCCCAATCATCACTCTCCAAATCATCGCTAAATTGAAAACATCTCCATATTCCACGAACAACAAATACACAATAATCAAACCGATTAAAACCACGTACAGAACAAACGCAATTCCCATTCCCACCATCTTCTTCCCGTTCAGCAGATGCTTTCCTTTCTTCATAGCTTTGAATCCATGAAGGTTTTCCAAAACAGTAACTACACTCGCCAATTGCCAAACGACACTCAAGTACAGGAAACCATAAACGTATAAAATCAGCATGATGAACATGAGAATTACGCCGATAACCGAGTACCCGAAGATAGATCTGATAACAACCGTGACCACACCAGTGATTACGTTGTAGATAAACAACGCGCAGTAAATGAAGGCGAAAGTGACGAAAAGTTTCTTCCAAACCTTTGGGACGATTTTCAGAACTTGCCGGAAAACGACTTCACGGTCGGTGTAGACAGAGGCGATTGTGAATACGACGGCAGCTGTGGAGAGTAGGGAGAAGACAGTGAGGAAAGTGAAATAGGCGACTTTGAATAGCCAGTAGTAGAGCCAATCGGTGGCGGTTGCTGTGCGACGGGCGTTGGTGGCGTATGGTATTGAATCGTCGTCGATTTTGTAAAACAGATGGTGAGAGATTTCCATGTGGGCTAAGAAGATGACTGTGAGGGGAAGGATCAAAGAGAGAGTGATCTGAGCGAAGATTTTGTTCCATTTGAAGATGGTTCTGAATGATTGATTGAAGATTCCAAAGAATCCGACGAATTTCATATCTTCTTCGGTTCGCTCCATGGCGGGTTCACTGATTTTGATTTTGATTTTGATTTGGGATTGTTGAAATGAAGATGAGTGGATTGTGGGTGTATGAATATCGATGGTATAAAAGTGTGGTGGGTTTGTATTTGGACACAGTGGCCCCTGGCATTTTGCAAAATTTACGAAAGAGTCGTTGTCTATCTTTGTTTTTTGGTCCCATTTGTTTCCTTTGCTGGTTAAAAAATAAAAAAATTACTATTTATCTTAAAGTTTTTACCTACAAGCTACAAAAAACCTTTTCCTTATTAAATTTACAAGCCAAGATTTTATGAAGCTAGACCGTTTCTTTTTATTTCCATTCTGGTCGACTTTTATACCTGAAATTGATATTAGCGGTCATATTTCACTACCTTCACCCCTCCATTAATTATTGATACTACGATACTTCTTAAAATTCAATTGAATTAAACTTGATTAATTATTTTTTAGGCTTGACCAATCTTGATTGTGAATCAAAAGCTGTTAAATGTGCTTGACGAGATCACTTCGAAGATTATGGTGCGTGCCCCTATGGCCTTATCATGTATGTCTCTAGTGTTCGATATTTGCGAATTGAACCTCTCGTTAATAGAATGACTTGAGTTGTTGCTTTCAACTTCCACACCATCATCCTGATAGCTTATTGTGTCACTGGTCTTCGATAATCATGTTATGCAAAATTATGCAAATGTACATGATTCCACTCATTTTGTTGATGGTGTTTTCGTACCCGGTTTTTATTATTGCCTAACGATCTTGAAAAACAACGAATGCTCGCTCGATATCCTTTCTTACATTTTCTTTGACTTAAATGACTATAAAGCAAGATCGACTTAAATTACTACTTACTTTTGATCAATCGGTAGTCTGGAATATATTCTTAATATAATAACGCTTTTAACACTATTTAAACATCTACTGGAAGTTACTATGTACTAGAATTTATTTATTTCGAATTAATATAATGGTAATAATGATTTAATCGTTAAAGTTTTTGTTTAGTTGTTATTTAAATTATTAGAGTTTTTTTAATATGATTTTACCACAAACTTTTGAATTTATTATGATATAAACTTTAAAATTCTTTTTAAATAGTTTAAATCTTGAAGTTTTGTTAAAAAACATTAATCCCTTATAAATTTTATTTTACCCTCTTTACTGTGATAACTATTTGTAACATCTAAGTCATTATATGAGTATTTTTATCATTTATATATTTATTCAGTTCTGAATTACGTTTGGATGAGTCGTCAATGATTTGCAGGGTTTGATTCTCGCAATTCTCATATGAAAAATAATTCTTATTTGATCTTTGCTCTATACTAATAAGTAAATAAATAGTATTAGCTTAATACTCTATGTATAAACATGGGGATTGTTAATGTAAATTTTAAACATTTATAGTGTGAAATCTTAAACATATAATAAATCTATATATCGGTAATAAATCAAGAAACATTCATAAAAATCGAAAAATGAAGAAAGAAAATTGATATACTCACATATTTGCGCCCATAGTTGTTAATGGAATTATGAATTAGGAATTGACATGAATTCCGATAGTTGTTGGTGAAAATTGCCCAACAGATTTGCGATAATAATTGAATAAAGAATTAAGATTTCGTTGAAAAATACTTTTGAATGACATGAGATCGGATTAAAAAGACTGGTAACCCGTTTCTACATACTTCAGATCCTCTTGTAATTCAAAATTCATGGCTTAAAGCTTTTGAAGCAAGAAATTCTTTTTTCGTTGGCAATTTTAGGAAATAAAGAAAGTTGATTGGTTGGAAAGAAAATTAAAAATGGAATGATATCATAACCACTTTTCTTTTAATCTTTACTACTCTATAAAGCATTTAGCTATTTTTAAGACAATTTTTTAAGTTAAGTAGTACAAGTAATATAGCATGCTTTACAATAACTTCTAGCAACAATCTTAA
>JAUEJL010071805.1:0-16494 GCA_032274825.1 Drosophyllum lusitanicum | reverse complement strand
TTTTTTCTTATATTTCTTTTTTATTTAATCTTATCGCTATATATATATATATATATATATATATATATATATATATATATATATATATTGGAAGGTAGTTGGGGGTGTGGAAGTGTTTTTTAGCAAAGAATAGACAGGATGGCATTTATGTAGCTTCTGTGAATCCAAGTTTTCTTAGTCAGAGATGTGGGTAGTGGTATTCATGGACTTTATTACCATGCATGAGCACCTTTTCTTTTTTTCTCACCATTCCATTGTTTCTAAAAATGTTGGCAAATCTGGAAATTCTAATAAAGAAATCAGTAAAAATAGATAAAAAGATAGATTTTTTAGAAAATGGCTAAACAGACACCGTAATCCTAATTTTATTAAATAGATACAATTATTCTAACTAATTCTTTTGTCCTAACTAATTTTGTCTTTATTCTTGTTTAAGATACATGTACGTAACTACTTTTGTCTTTTTTTTTTTGAAAATATGAAGCTAAAAAAAAACTCCATAAATACTATAAAGACAATCTTATAATTTTATTAAGGTAAACATTAAATATTTGAATAAACATAAACGCTTAGCACAAAACAAAGTTTTTATCTTTTAAATATCTAACGCAAAAACAATCCTATTTATTTCTATAAGGGTCTAGTTGATCAAAAGGTATTCAAGTTGTCATGTTTTGCTATTGTATGTATTCGACTTAAAAAACTTCTATTGTGTGTATCAAATATTTAATTTGTCGTTATTGTGTGTATTAAACTTTCTACTATATGTACTACACTTGTAAGTTTTTTACTTTTTTATGTAACCAAAATACATACAATAGCAAAAAATTAAAAGTTTGATACACATAATAAAAACTTTTAAAGTTCGATACACACAATAGCAAAACGTGACAACTTGAATATACTTTAGTGAACTAAACCCTTTCTATAAGATAGCCACGTCCGGTTAATGTTTTAAAATATGATTATGCATTTAATGTTCAAGTACGATAACAATTTTAAATTAAGATAATTATAGTATATATTTTTAGAAAACTAATTTGTACGTTAACAAAATTTTTTATACACAACAGATACAACTGGTTAACAATATATGGTACAAGTTGATAATGTATCAATTTATGTATAGTCAATTTAATAATATTAATAGAACAGCGACGGATTTATCCGTCATTTGAGTAAATTTTAAAAAGGTGTGGGTCATAACAAAAATTAATAAAACAATATTCCATAATATTTCTGGAACCCCATTTATTAATTTTAATTATTTTTTATATTATTCTCCCATATGGATCTTCCTTTTTAAAGAGAGCCTAATGATAACATTTAAATTCATCATACGTTAATTAGATTAAATTTTTATTTTGTAAAAATGAATTGCACCTTGTGAAGTTTTACTTGTACCAAAAACTAAATACTTAATGTAAAATAAAGGAATATAGGAGGACGCTATCCAATTTGAAATAGAGTTTAATTTTTTATTCAGGGTGTCTATTTAGTAACATCTATTTTTTATTTCGACGTCAAATTTATTTTATGATAAAAATTTATTTTAATTCAATGTCAAATTTATTTGGAGATTCAAATTTATTTTATTTCGACATCCATTTTTTATTTCGACGTCAAATTTATTTTATGATAAAAATTTATTTTATTTCAACGTCAAATTATTTTATTTCGACACCATTTTTTATTTCGACGTCAAATTTTGTTTATGATAAAAATTTATTTTATTTCAACGTCAAATTTATTTGGAGATTCAATTGTTTTTAGAGTCAATTACATCATTTGTCCTTTTAGTATATTAGTTATTTCACTTTTAGTCCTTTAAGCGAAAAGGTTGCAAATTTCATCCTTTAAATGAGTTATTTTGCATGTGATTAGTCTTTTGATGGTTAAATTTAATGGTGTTTTTTTTAAATGCCTACTTTACCCTTTTGAATATTACATAAATGGTCTTTTATTCTGTTATTAGGGTCTAGGGTTTAGGGTTTAGGCCCAGAATTAGGGTTTTTTGAGCATGAATCACCCGCAAATCAGAAGCATTACCTTATGCATTCGGGATTTTGGAACTTATAGGGTTCTAGGTACATCAGGGGGACCCCCACCATGCGTACCACCTCTTGTATCACTGCCAACAGCCGTTGCAGTAGCCCCTTGCGGCGGATGTTGTGCTTTTTGCGAAGAGAACACGAAACCAGGCCTTGGACCTTTAGTAACTGAATCAATTGAACCCATACGGTTGTTCCCCACATCAAGGCGACTCCCTTCGACATGTTCATGACCCCTGACATCAACCATGGCTGGCGAATTAGAGGAAATCGTGAGTGCTGTGAAACTGTCGAACGAACAGGACCCTGGTTCAACTTTAAATCTTTTTTCCGGCCATCTTCATGGGAAACTGTTCCCCACATCATCTAGAGTAGAACCATGTTGACTTCCACCCTTAACTCGGTCGGAGTTGGCCGGAATTTCAGAAAACGGTGCCCCCTGTGTGCCCATATTGCTTTTTTTCTCGATTTCTTGTCATATGAGGATGAATAATCCTTAAAACCCTAAACCCTAAAGGGTAAAATGGGTATTTCAAAAAGATTGACAACAATACCGTTAAAGTTAACCATCAAAAGACTAATCATGTGCATAAAACTCATTTAAAGGACTAATATTGCAAGATTTTGGCTTAAAGGACTAAAAGTGAATTACCCCTATACTAAAAGGACTAACGGTGTAATTGACTCATGTTTTTACAAAATATTCATACTTATTATCTTACTCACTAGATCAAAACATGTGTCAATATTCATCTCTTACCGTATCCATAGTAATGATTGATATAACTGGTTGTTATGTTAGTAGACTGATTGATCCTAATAATGAGTGTTATGACTAAATCTACATTAAAAAAATCATTTTCTATTAAAAAACACTTCATCTGACTCCCCTCTGTAGGAGTTGATAAAAATTCGACTCATTTTATATTGTTCGAGGTTTTTTCTTGTTCTTATATGTGCTAAGTGTGGTCTTTTTTGTCTCAATCAGTTCTACGTTTCTACCGCCTTATTTTCTCACGTCGGTCAACAATATCGGAAGTTGACGAACTACGTTAGGTTTTATCCTTTTCTTGTTATCCGAGTGGATAAAGTGTCGTCTTCCGTAGACCGTTGCTAGTTCGTTGCTTTTCTATTCTACCAACAATCACTACTAGGGGGGTCGCACACTCTAGCTTACACTTAGAAATGCCCCATGCTTCATAAGATGTAAAGTGTTTTCCCGTCTCATTTGAACGGGCTTGCTTTATCACATTCTCATCGCTTGACCAAATTTTCTTCGCGGATCGCAAGGTGTATAGTAGCTATTAGACTTGTCTCGAGCACGTTGAACTCTATATTGATCTTGAACTCAAGCTCGAAATCAGTAGTTGGTTAAAGAGTTCACGATATTTTTGTCCTCTAATACGTTAACCCAAACCCGATCAGACTTTTTTTCAATTTCAGTCCAAGGTGTATTTTTGACGAGTAGTAGCTGGTTTTTGTATGTTCTTTAATGAGAAGGCTCGGTTCGGGTTGCAGTTTGGCTGATGGTTGTAATAATCGTTGAAAACGTTGATTCAACCGTTGTTGTCCTTGCAACCACAGTTGGTTGGATTGAGATTGATTAAATAATTGCGATTTTAGAAATGGTGTAGACATGGGTGAATTGTTACTCGACTATGTACTCGTGGCATCAGGAGGGTAATTTAACATTTGGTTAGAAAACTTGTTTTGTTTGGTTTGCTATGTGATATACACGCAAAATTATAGCTATTGTATGATTTTCGAACGTTATTATATCCATTGCAAACTGGAATTTAGCAAAGTGAAAAGGATAAGAAATGCTTGTCACGCTTGTCATGCACATGACGAGCTACAAAATGGAGGGATGACTTGAGTGGCATAATAATAACGCACGTGATAGTTGTGTTGTAGCTCACAGCGAAGGCGTCATGAGCACTACTACGAAGTACTAAATTTTTATTTTTTATCATTTAAATTTAAAATGTTACTTCTTGTATTTTTAATAAAAAACAAAAAACTTTATTCTTTAGAACAATCATGTATCATGAATTCCATCCTAATGAATCTCATATGGGAAAATCGACCAAAAAAGGAAACATAAATGGCAGTTGTGAAATTTGTCTGTAATGTAATGTACATTTTTAAACATAAGGTACTTTATTATTATACATTGGTTTTATAATTGTATTTAATAGCATATCACTTTAATTTTATTTTGATTGACTAATAACATTATTTATTGGTACTTGAGAGTTGATAGTTGTTTTACACGAAACACAACACTGTAAAAATGACACATCTCGAACCCGTCACAAAAATAAATCAGTTAAAATTGGGTCAAAATATATTAACAAAAAATTACCTTTATTGGTACTTAACGTGATGACTAATAAATCGGTTAAAATTAGGTCAAAATATATTAACAAAAATTTACCTTTATTGGTACTTAACGTGATGACTAAGCAATCATTCAAGTAATCATACATTTTCTTAGAAATTAAAAATCAGTATTCTTTTTACTTAATAATTAGAAATTAATTTTATTGACAAATTTTGATATTTTTAATATTGATTTCCTTTACTTTTTATCGTTTTTTATAATGAAAAATGTTAACAAAAAAGTTAACATATTTTACAGTAAGTCTTTTTATATTTTCTTATCTATAATTTATAACATACTCAAAATTGTTTTATTCAAATTATTAATGAAATTTAGAAATACTCAAAATTGTTTAATTCAAAAAATTATTGAAATTTACAAATAATTATGAGATGTACTAAAATGATTTTATGGTCTGAATAATTTAATGACGATGTATGAAAGTGTATCTAAATGTGATAAATTGTTTGATAAAGGTTTTGAATGGACAATCTGAATGATACAAATTACAATTTTAATCTTAGTAATGATATTATACTATAAAATATGATTGTTTAACAAGACTATGTTTGAAAGAATGGATATTAGGGTAAAATACTTGTTGCTTAATGATTCAGAATGTACTTTAAAGTGTAATGATTCAACAGTGTTGTTATGTTTCATTCTTCACATTATTTATTCAGATGTAACAATCAAACACGCTAAATGCTGAATGACTCAGCGTTGCTGAATGATTGCATTTAGCAACAAATAAACAACCACTAAGAGCCTAAGATCTTTATTTCACTCCTAGTTACAAGAGGTTTATCGGAATCGCAACAAGAAGTTATTTAGATAGGTAACCATTTTACCAATTATAATACCTATGCAATTCTTAGATCCTTACAAGATTCAAGAAATCCATTATGCCAATTGACATGTTTAATCTATTTCACGCTAATCCTTTCTCGTAAATGTATTTTGCGTTGTATACAGGTCTAGATTATAAATCGTCAACTAAGAAAGACAGTAGCAAATAACTCAAGACTCTCACATATAGGGCCGTCTCAAACATTTTCAGGGTCTAGAACAAAACTAAAAAATAGACCCCTTAAAATATTAAAATATATACAAACGTTGAATAAGAAACTTATAATTATTTAGGTTTTCAAATTCTTTATAAATCTATTCATTCACTCCCTATGAGATCATTTTAGGTTTTCAAATTCTTTTCTTTTATTTCTTTTTTGACTAAAGGATAAATGCATTTTGAAAAACTTGAATTATTAATTAATTGTAAAGTGATTCAAGTGTTAAAGTAAACAAACCAATTAACTTGATATCAAGTGATAAGAAAACATACCAATTAACTTGATATCAAGTGATTCTAAGTAGCCACTTTATCTAATACACTAAATAACTACTAAACTAATTAACTAATTATCAATAATATTCAACTAATATTCAAGTGTTTCAAGATTTCAAATAAGTGACACCAACAAACTCGAAAAGTCAAGTGAAGAAATTAATTTTACACCATTTTGATTCGTTTTTTCATGAATATTTTTGCACACAGAAAGATTTATACATGTAATAGTTAGTCATCCGTTTTGTTTAAATTATCAATAATTGCCTAAAAATTAGGTTTCCTTTGGTTTCGGTAAAATACTGAAAATTAATAATAGAGGTTAAAATTAGAGCCCTATATTATGTTTTACTAATCACCAAGTTTTGTACAAAAGTATTAGATTTATGTTAACCAGTAAAATTTTAAAATATATTTCATAAAAAAAGTAATCAAGACAAAATAGAGTGAAGAAGGAGCTATGTCGTTTTATAAAATTAGTATAATTTAGTTCAAGAGGTAAAAAAGGTAATACATATATTGTCTTAATTAACTATTAAACTAACAAGGTAAATTTATTTATGGATTTTTAAACTAATGAAACTAAAATTTGAAAAATAAAGTGACCAAGAGATACTAAAGGTTAAAACATTATTAAATATAAAGCTTAAGAATTATAATATACTTAGCCTTTATTGATGCCTATAGATGAAATTTATAAATGTTTAATAAATAATATTACATGATATGAAAGAACTTAAAAAAAGAGAGAGCATATATACATGTTTTTTAATTTTTATTAATGGCTTTAGTGTTTACCATATTGTATCTCGTAATGGGTAAGTTTTTTATATAAAAATCATATGGCCTAGATTTTTGGAGTAAAAGATCATGTGGGTTGTTGATCAACCCCACAACTCACTCACTGAAAGGTGTTGTATGTGTGTTGAATGTGGGAATCATGTGTCCCTAAATAACACTAGTGTGCTTAGGTTCTTTTTGCCCTTGTTTGGCGAATGGCTCTTAATTACTTACCAGGGTCGCTCTCACACACCACAAGACCACCTGGCTAAGTAATAGACAAAGACACATCTTGTGCATATGTCTCTTTTTGTCTTGTTGGATATTCACTAAATATGCCATTGAATTTATCATAGTTAATAATGTTATAACATTTAAAAAACTTTAAGAAGTTAAAGATCATAAAAATTATATACATTAATTATCATGCCACATTTTTTTTATGGATATCATATAGTGATATTCTCTATGTGTAATGTTTGTTGGAAATCGACTGATTCAGTGATATTAATTTCTTTTTAAGTTTTTTAAAAAATAATAATAATGACTTCACTATTTTAATACACAAAGTGTCAGAAAATGATAATCACAGTTCTAAAAGTTGTAGATAAAAGTAAAATATGATTTTAGAGTTTATTACATTTTTGGTTCATGTGGTTTAATGATTTTTATGGTTTTTTTTTTGTTTTGATCTCTAACTTTTCTTTTAAATTTTTAGTCTTTAATTGGTCAAACCTCTTACGCATTTAGTCTCTGTTTAAATTAAAAAGACCATCATACCCTTGTCCTATTAGTTTCTTCATTTTCTCTAATTTTGAATTATTTTTTTAAATATTATTGAATATTAAGTCTTTTGATAAAAAAAAAAGAATCTGATTTATCTTCATCTCTCTCTTCTTTATTATCGTTCTCTCCCTCCCTCCCCTCCCTTCGCCCTCTCTCTACAACACCACCACAATCACCACCTCCATGACCCTCTTCACCTACCACCACCACCTCCACCTCCATCACCTAAACCACCGTTAACCCGAAACCTCTACTGTTACCCAAAATCACCGCCGTTGTTAACCTAGATGAATGCCACCATTGACGTTAACTTGGATCTGGATAAAACCTGCCATATCTCCACCACCATATACAAATTGAAACTCCCGAAGAAACCCACCACCACTCTTCACCTGGATCTCAAACACATACAACCCCAAAGATGTAAATCCTAATCAAAGTTCATCTCTAAAAAAATCAAGTTCATTAAGTACCCAAATGAACAATCAAACATCACCAAATCAAGTTCAGTAATACCTTAATTGATTTCAAAACCATAATAAAAATTAACACTACAACAAATATGTCATTTATCCATGCTTTATAAAAATTGTGAGAATTTTAATGTTTGTCACACTTATTAATGAGACAAATAGTTTAAATATAGAGAATGTTAAAGCATGGGGTGTACCCCATGCTTGGACATCTCATGCTTCAAATCACCTCAGCACCATATCTTTATAACCCACTATATGTTTTAGCCATGCTTAAATCCCATTACTACCCACGCTTCGCATGCTTCAAACTTTTTTTTATTTTAAATTAATTATATATTATTTTATTTAAATTTTAATATTACGAAATTTAATAAAAAAAGTATAAAATTAGATTATAAAATTTTATATATTGCGAAAAAATTAAAAATAGTAAGATTAATAACTAATTTTCATTAAAATAAAAAAAGAGTACATAAAAAATTACAAATAATAAAAAAACATCAAGGATTTATTTTTTAATCCATATTTTTTCTGAATCGCGTCTTTTGCTAGTTGAACAATCTCGAGATGCTCGCATTCCAAACCTTCGTCGGATTGTTTTAAAAATTGTGACGCTTTTCAAAATTCTTTTTCTTCTCGTAAACGCAGCTTCCCTTCATTTTACTCAAGAAGGGTCACATTTTACTCGTCCATTGAACTTCGGAAGCCGCTGAGATCCTTGAGTAATTGGTTAAATTCTTCCGATGAAACCTCGGAGGAGGTCGAAGAAACCACTCGTTTTCCTTTTTTCCAATTGGACGTGTGATATCGCATTTATTATATATATATTTCACACGATATCTGTTTATTTTAAACCAAATATTATGCAAAATTGTTCAAAAAAGTGTTTTTTACCTTTGTTTATCATTTTCAAGTTAAAAGGGTGGAAGTTGAAATTATTTGAAGCTAAAATGAGTAAAAGCCAAGAAGAAATGAAGAAGAAAAAGATTAAAAGATGATAAAGAACGTCAAGAAAATAAAGAAAAGAAATAAAAGGATCTAGAAAAAGAGAGATCGCAACGCGATCAGTTGTAGATTGCTCCGTGTCCAAAGATAAGGTCGCGGTTTAAAGTTCAAAAAAGTTAATGCTTATCGTGTTGAATATAAGGATCGCGACACGACCAATACATGATCGCTACGCGATCGACCCCGGTTTGCCTTATCTATTTAAACTCATTCCCAGATTTGTTGGAGGGTCTTCTACCCGAATTTTAACACCAATATACTTCTAAGAACAATCCAAAGACGGTTCAAGGAAGTTTGGAGCATTGGATTGAAGATTGGGGCTTAAAGATTGAAGAATTCAAGTCTTGCATTGCTTGATTTCAATAAAGTAGGATACTTTTTATCATATATTTGTCATGCATTGTTTAATCGAAGATCCACATGTGTTTTAGGTTCTGTTTTTGGTGTTTAGAAACCGAGTTTTCATAAATTAGAGGACCAATCTATTTATGTAACTTGAATCTTAATTATCTAGGACCAATAGATAATTTTGACTAGTGATTGACCAATCCTAGGGTTAAACTACTAAAATGAATGATTTGTTAAATAAAACAATCATTAAAGGTTAAGTCTTTCTTGATCCGAACCAAATTGACTAATTATGCTTTAAATTGATTCCTTGACCATAGAGTTAGCTAATTGTATGATTATAAGGTTAGATAATCTGACTAAGAGTCTAATCACATTAGAAATCGGTATATGGTATCAATTATCCATTGCACTAATTTAATTTAAAATCATTTAACTTGAAAAGGTGAAATCGAATCTAGGGAGGGAAATAATCCTTTCTGATAGTTTGAATCTCATAAAGTTTGGTGCTTTTTGCTTGTTTTGAGTTGCCTTTGGTGTTTTCTAGTAGTTGATTAGTCGGTAGTTGAAACCGAATCTTAGATTAGTCTGTAGTTGATTATAAGTGCTAAAGTTCCAAAATTCCCCCTTTATTTGCTATTATTTATTTTTATTTGGTTTTAGTATTTTAATACTTAATTAGTAGAATTTAATCATAATAATACCCGTTCCCCAAGTGTTCGTCACCCATATTTATTTTTATTAAACTATAAACGGTTAGGATCTCTTGCCCATTCGTGTAATAGTCGTACTAAATACTTAATCGGATTGTATAAATATAAAACTGGTACGTTATACGCACATCAGCGCGCCGGTTCAACAAATTCCTCTTTGTTTTCGTCGTCGGTTTCTTTGTGGATGGGATGTGCTTGTGCGTTCAAGAGGTGTTGGAGTCGGACGTTTTGGTTCGCTTGAACCATATAACAACGGTGGTGGAATGGGAGCCCATTTTGAAGAAGCTCGAAGGATCTCCTATACGTGTTTAAGGACAAAGTTGGTGTTGTAAATATCCTTATATTGTATATAGGCATTTTTCTTGATGTCTGCGTCGGTTTGTCCATTTTCGCGGCTTGTGAACAAATTGTTGTAGACTCCGTTGATTCGTTGAAGGCCCTTACTTTCTTGTTCAATGTTTTACATTTGGAGTTGAGTTGGTGGTTCGTGTGGTGAGTTTTAACCGTTTCTTTGTGGAACTAATCCACAACACGGTTCCAAAAAGAAGGGTTTTTTTGTTAGTTTCTAACTTGGTTGTCTTCAGAAACATCGACCCACGTCTTAACCAAAGCCACCTCCTCAGGAGTCCATTTGGTGTTGGGTTCACGTCCCTTTTTCCCCGTTTCCTTGCGTCGCAATCTGGGCGCGAGTTGGGTGTCGGGAAGAGGTTAGGTCTCGGGTATGGCGTCAAGTCTGTGTTGTGTCTAGGGTTGGGTCTCGGGAACGGATAGAGGCACATTAGTATACCTAAACTCGTTGTAGGCAACTTTGATGGTAAAGTTGGGATTTTGAGTAAGAGGTTGATTGTAGCCCATATTGTATTGAGAGTTAGGAAGGTTGTAGAGTTGCGGTAGACCAAACATTGGGTTGAGTGCGTACATTGGTGGTGGCGTATCAAGTCGGAATACGTTAAAAGGAGGAGTTGGTTGACGGTTTTTTATCGAGATGAGTTTGGGCTGTTGGAAGAAGACTCCGTTTTGAATGAAAGAAAATGTAAAGAATATAAAAGGTTTATAAAATGTAAAGAATATAGAGAGGAGTAAAAGTGTTATGTAAAATGGTTAAAAAATAAGGTGTTAATATTAAAGTGGGTAATTTTTTTTTTTGGGTTTAAGCAGTCAAACGACTGTTACCCCTTCTCTCTCCTCCTCGAAACTCTCTCTTTCTCTCTGCTTGGCATTCAAGCACCGCTCCTATTTGAATTTATCGGTACCGATCATAGGGGTGGTGTTCTCTCTTGGTACCGATGTGCCACATAGGCACGCCGAGGGTTCACTGATGGTACACCCATCGCTCTTAGAAAAGGAAAAAACTCTACATTTATAAAATGTATATATTTAATAGTACACGCCTTCAAATATCTAAATTTAGTAATAAATAGATAACTAGAGATACTCACACTTAACAACTTGGATTTTTGTAATTTTAGAATTATTTTAAAAAATTTTCACCCTTAAAAGTGTGAAAATCTAAATAATTTGTCCACACTAATAAATGTGATTTTTTATTACGATTTTCACATTTTTAAATGTAGAGATTTGATTGAAATTTGTAACACTCAATTTTTCCATGCCTGATTGTCATTTTCTACGGTTATAAGTGTATTAATATTGATAAAAAAGTGTCGATAATCAACATATTTTATGTAGTGTAATAGGGTTGGTGATGATGGTGGTGAAAAAACTCATTTGCATAAAAACTCTTATCGATACTATGGTTTGCCGCCCCTAACGCTTCTAAGTGTTTTGATTCGTTTGAAATTTTTTCTTGAATCACCTCCACATTCCGACATTGCCGGCGTGTGATGAGGTGTGATTGGAAGATTTGATTTCTCACAAGCTTGTTTCTTGATTTGGGTCAAAGGGTAAAGACGAAGAGGAGAGAGATTGGGATTTGTTAATGGTTCAGAGAATGAATACACAGTGAGATTTAGATATATAGAGGAGAGAGGGAGGTAGATGATGGAGGTGGTGGTGGTGTGTGGGTCGACAAGATGTAGTAGAGAGAAATTATATGTAGGTAGATAATAGTGTGTGAGAGAGAGACATCTATCTATATAGAATAATATCTGATTTTTTAATTTTCTTTAAAAAGATTTGGTGGAGGTTCAAATGAGAATGAAAAATTAAATAAAAATTGGAGACTCAATCTTAGCTATCCAATTTTTAATCAAATCCCGATCTATTTGTCGATCTTATATGCCGCTTCAAAAATTTCACGCGGTAACAATTTTGTAATTAATCACAATTTTATAATGTTTGACATGTTTTATACCTGAAACACAACATGTTTCATATTTGAAATGATATTTGTTTGATTTTTATTCCCCTTATCATGTTTCATATATGAAATATCACTGTATGTATGCTTCTGCTCCACCGCTTCACTTTTTTCTTTGTTATTTCATAACTGAAGTACTATTGTTTCATGACTGAAATATAAAAGAAAAAAAAGTCACAACTTTACTTTTTTCTTTGATATTTCAGAACTGAAATATTATTGTTTCATGACTGAAATATCAAAGAAAAAAAAGTCATCGCTTTACTTTTTTCTTTGATATTTCAAAACTGAAATACTATTGTTTCATGACTGAAAAGAAAAAAAAGTCACCGCTTCACTTTTTTCGTTGATATTTCAGAACCGAAATACTATTGTTTTATAACTGAAATATCAAAAAAAAGTCACCGCTTCACTTTTTTCTTTGATATTTCAGAACTGAAATATAATTGATTCATATATGAAATATTAAAGAAAAAAAGTGAAGCAGTAGAGTATAAGCAAACATATACTTATTCATATCTGAAATATCAAAATAAAAACATGTAACAATAGTTCATATCTGAAATATCAAAGAACTACACACGATCATTGCGATTAATTACAATATTGCCACCGCGTGGCCCTTTTAAATCGACGTCCAAATCGGCTGGCTGAGATTGAGTCTCCCATTCTCATTTGAACTTTCTGCAAAAAGATTTAGCATTAATAAGGACTTAAAATTTTAAAAAATTAAGAAACTAATAGGACAAGAGCAAAATAGTCTTTTTAGTTTAACCATGGACCAAATGTGTAAGAGGTTTGACCATTTAGAACCAAAACCGTAAAAATTAAAAGTTAGAAACAAAACCCGTAAAAACCCTCAAACCACATGAACCAAAATGTAATTAACTCCAATTTTTAAAAATTACAACATGCTTTTTTTAGCATGATTGTAGTTTGCATATTTCTTTTCCCTTTGATTACTTTTTTTTAAAAAGCAAGCTAACTATAACATGCTAAAAAAGAAGCATGTTGCTACTTTCAAAAAAATTAAAATCACATATTATTTACATTCTCTACTATTAGTAACACCTAACTTTGATATACACTTGTAAATAGTTTAAATGAGTAAACATGAAAATGGTTAAAATAGTTTTTTAGTATACCTATGTTTATGTTGTTACTAGTACGGATTATTTATCTGCATAAATAAGATTTATATTTGACAATTCATAATTTCTCGCAAAACAATCTTGAAGAATTGCAAAGTTATGGAATAACACATGCGAATTATAATGTCCAAATGGTATCTAATCAAACCTGAGAAGTAATTTTAAAATTTTAACTGGACTTTGTTATATATGCGGCTTTTATTTGTTCATAAATTTAAATAATATGGAGATATATTTTAAATTAATTAAAATATTATCATGTATTCAGTAGTTTATGATAAAATAGAGAAAATATTTATGTTGTAGGGTCTCCATGCGCATTAAATAAGTAGTGGGAAGCATGTGGCTAAAGAGACATAAAAGTGATGCATACATCCAAGTATATGGGCCCCCTAAAACGCCCATTTGGTTTGGATGGAGTTTTCTAGGTTCAAACTTCAAACTTACTTATATTTATATTTTCTTTTTTATTTTGTTTTTGAAAAGCCAACAAAACCAATGTCATTGCAGAAACAATATACGAAGTCCAGGTACCTTTCCTCTATCAATTTGCAAGGGCAAAGGAGCAAATTAACCTAATGAGGCAAATGCCCCAACACACACAACAGAACAGAAAGTTCCAACAACAAGAACCAAAGAAACTCTAAATTATAAAACAGCCACCAAAACTAAATAATAAGCAACCATAAGACGGTATGATATATCTCGATCACGCGATACATGTTGCACTCTTGAAGTTTCGAAACGATGAAGAGGGCTATCCTAGCAGTTTTGACACCACGAACCGTTGTGCCTCTTGACACTTAGTCGAGCGGACCATCAGCTTACCCATCAAACAACCAATCTACACCCGTTTAGAAATTGAACCCAATCTCGCACATGATTAGGTAACCACATATGCCATTGCAACTCTTCTTTTACCAATTCTTCTACTAAACCAATCATATATTCTGATTGCTTTAGATTTACAACTTGCTTTTCACATAAAGATAAATTTTCTTAGAAACGATAAGACTCTAGTCAATTTTAACCACATCACCCTCGCTCTCCGCCCTTAACAACTTTGCATCCACAATCTTTTTAAAGCCATCTTAGAGTATTACTATCTGTTAGAATAAGTATGCATAGACAATTATACTACGGTGTCATACACAATGTCATTAGATCTGTGGTCACAATTGTGAGCCTTAAATAGAGCAATCAACAACCCAATACTAGGAAATATTAAAATTGAGTTATTTCGTAAAGTTGCTAGAAATGATACAAGTTAAAAGGAGTATTAACTTACATTAAAAGGAGTATTAACTTACAAGGTAATGATCAAATCAGAAGTACTTTATTTATTGGACAAAAAATTATTAATTATGTATATTTTTTAGTAAAATAAATATATGTAATTACTTAGATATTTTTATAATTGATTTTAAAAAGTTAATTTATAATTGTGAAAACCTTTAAAAATTATTATAACCGAAATTACGTTTTAATTTTGGATAAAAGTTATTTCTGGATATATACAGAGAGAAAAGATCATTTAAGAACCAATTTTATTACGAGTACGAGAACCAATTTTGATCAATCAATTTAAATAATGTTTTAAATAACCTTAATTGTATAAAATGGCAGAATTGTCAATTAAAATAATTACAGTGCATAGCGCCCATTTTTAATGATTAACTTGATTTTCTTGTTTTTACAAGTTGTGGCTAATTTTTTATGTAGCGCCATTTTTTTATTTTCTTTTTTATGGATAGCAAGAATTTTTTTTTTGTATTTTTTTTCTTTACTTTCTTCTCTATTAATTAATCAAAATCATTTATATTTTTGTTGGAGATCGATAAGGAAAATTGTTTTCATTTTAGCAAGTAGAATAACAAAAAAAAAAGAAATCTAAAAGTTCACTTTTTTAAGCGATTGACCTACTTGTAGTTAAAAGCACCAAATTTTAAAATAAACAAATGTAAATTTGTATAGTTATTCTCCATTTATTTTCTCTCGTATTTAGTGTAATGATGATTCAACTAGGCGATTTTGTTGTGATGTTTGTTAAAATGTAATTCACAATAATATGTAGTATGGCATTTAATTACTTGCTAATGTTAAGTTTGACCTAACCAACTTTGAGTTTCATATATGCATATGAAGGTGTACATGTGTATGTGCACATATGCACAAATTTTTTTTAAAAAAAATTAGTTTTACGCATGTGTAGAAATCTATACCTGTGTAGGAAAAAAATCCAGTGTTACGTTTACAGGTGCATATGCATATCTGCATGAGATGCACATGTGCATGGTGCATATATGCACCAAAACGCGCCTATGCAGTATGAACAGGTGGTGCACATATGCACTAGTGCTTTAAAAAAATTGAATGTTGTGTGCACATGTGCACACATCTCATGTTGTGCTAGAAAAAACCCGGCATAAATGAAATTCTTTTTTGAAAAAGTATAGTGATATAGATGTCATATTAAAGAGCATATGTTTCTCGTTAATTTGGTAAAATTTTTGTACTTTAATGGCTTTGCATTCATTCGGTAGATATTTTAGTTTTAAGAAAGTGAGGGTAAGTGGTCCACCCCTTTATTTAGTCAATTTGCCTAAAATTCCCCTTCAACATTTTTGGAAAGTAAAAATAACGGTTGTGATTTTAATTAATTACATGTTTTCCATAAGTAATATTAATATTTGATTAATTATGATCAATGGCTACAAATGGTTCTCGCGGTACTCGTAATAAAATAGACAACTATACTGTAGTCTCATACACAATGTTATAAGACACTCTAAGGTCAACTTGTGAGTGCCTTAAGTAGAGCAATCAACAAGCTAATACTAAGAAAGATTTAACTTGATCTATTTTGTAAAGTTGTTATGAAATGGTATAGGTTAAAAAGAGTTTTAACTTATAAGCAAGGGCGAATTTACATATATGGTTCCTAGTTCCTAGGAACCACCTTACATTTAAAATTTAGTCGAGAAAATGTAATACTTTTTCATATAAACTATCTTAAAGGTGTATTAAGAACCACCTTACATTTAAACTTACAAACAATGTTGTAAGCATTAATTTAAGATTTTAAATCTATTAACCAACCATTTTATGGTGTGTTCGACAAAACTTGTTGAGGTTG
>JAUEJL010071794.1:0-11790 GCA_032274825.1 Drosophyllum lusitanicum | reverse complement strand
CCCCCCCCCCCCCCCCCCCCCCCCCTCTGCTTATTCACAGTATCTTAGCCGATATCTTGCCAGAACCCTTGTGTATACTTGAAAAACTTTGGTGGAGACGTAGTTTTTGGAGGCAATATGTTCATGAATTTCTGCTATTGTTCCTGCTTTCTTTTCACCATAAAACATTTTGTGCTTTTTGTTCTGGGTATGTCAGATCTAATCTTGCCATGTACATGCTATTCTTGAATGGAAAACCTCACAAGAGCTACTGTTTCTGTTGTATACTTGTATGGAATCTGATTATAGTTCCTGTTCACGCCTGTTCTTGTTCTTGAATAAAAACATCCAGGAACCTAGACCGTCGTTGTTACTCCTATCCTGTGCACCGATGATCAGCTCTGTTTTTGTTTGTGAAAACTCATAATGCACCTTATTTGTCTGCTGTTCATACTTTGTTACTGTTCACCTTTCAAGACTCCTGATTGTTGATCATGTTGATTGAGACCTTGTTCGGAGATCTGATTTCTCACACGGACCTGATTTTGTTTGTTGTAGTTATTGATTTGTTATTCACGACACTATTTTTCATGCCACATCTCACACTCCATCTGACAACGTCAACATTTATGCCTATTGTCCCTGTAGACAGTTCCTGATTCAGTCTCTAGTTTCTATAAAAAAATTGTTTACGATAGGAATTTCGAGTCCAAGATTTGAAATCTATTAAGACCTCTTTATTTTTGGTGAAATAAATGTAACTAGGTCCCAACATGGGGTTTCCTGGAAAGGTTATTCACTACTTTCTTTATTGTATGCTCTTCATTCTAAGTTATTGACTTATATGACTCAGAACAGAGTTTTTCTATCAAATTTGTATACCAGAGCGTGTCTCTGATATCAGTTGGTCAAAGTAGTTGTGTTACCTTCTTTCGGGCACATTGCATTTTTCAAGAACTGCTGAAGAACCGTGTGATTAGGTGGGTTTTTGTCTCAAGGTCTATCGCTTGTCTACCTTGCAATCGCTAGTAGCGAGTCTATGTGATTCTAGTATTACGGTAGCTATTCATTGGCTAGGAATCTAGGATACTCTCTTTGCCCATTGAAACCAGCTAAAAGCGTGAGACTATCAGACTACTACTAGAGTTTATTATGAAATAGCTTGTGAGTCATGTCGGTTAGGCAAACACACTCTCTCCTTCCTATCCTCCGAGAGATTCTAATTGAATGAGTTAGTTCATTGCGATGCTTGGGGACGAGCTTGTCCAGATATCTCAACAAATTGTTTTAAAGTCTTTATTATGTTTGTTCATGATTATTCTCGCATGACTTGGATTTTTAATTTTAGTAATGAAATATCTTCTGTTATTGTGAATTTTATGTTTATATTAAATCCTACTTTCAAGTTTTAGTTAAATCGCACAATTGATTTTTATGTCAATTGAGATGTTTCTTATATGGTCTCAAGCAGTCTACTGGGATGGATATTATCACTTGAGATGACATAGCAGGGTGTAACTAAAGCACTTCCTAGTTCCTACAGTCTCAGTTTCATCTTACTGATTTGGGATGCTTTCGCTACTTTCTTGGGATGGTTTCCCAGTTTCCACAAGAAATTCTTTCTTCTCAAGGGAAGTATATCCTTGATATGTTTCTTGAGGGTGGTTTGCTAGGGTGCAATTGTGCAAAGCCCGGTGCTCACATAGAAAGACTTCTTCCCAAGGATGGAAGTCTTATGAAAGATCCAAAATGATACTGGAGATTAGCTGGGAACTTAAAATATCTAAATATATCTTTTCAAGTGTCTCAGTCCAGTTTATTCCTGATCCATACAGAGGACGTTAAGATGCAGCTCTCATATTTTGTGGCATCTCAAAACTATGTTAGGCTTGGGAATGCTCTGTTCAGGGTCATTGTCGATTGGATGCGTTCATTGAAGGAGGCGGCAAAATATCGGGTTTCTTTGCTGCAAATGGAGCTGCATAACCTATTGCAGGAGTTCTACAACAAGGTATCTGTGTATTTGTCGATGGTAATTTAGTTTCTTGGAAAAGCAAGAAACAACGAACCTTCTCCGCATGAAGTATTGAATCAGAATAGAACTATGCTACGACAGTAACAGACGTGTGATAGCCGGTTGCCTGGTCAACTATAATTATAGCCAAGAGTCAGGTCTTACATGAGAGATCCTTACGCATCGAAGTTCATTGTCACCTCATACAGACCATCTTGTGTGAATAACCTCAAACCCTACTTCTATCTTGCTGGTGACATCAGGACTCGGCATGGACATTCTTACCTTGTGCTGCACATTTTCTAGCAAGCTAGGCATGACTAACATCTTGGCTTCAAGCCTCCAACTTGACAAGTGTTATAGATAAACATTATTTAGTTATTATAGCATAATAATAGGCCGTGATTTAGGATTATTTAATTACTTTCCTAGCATAGGTTTTGTACACTTGGATAAATATCCGGTTCCAATGTTCTGTGACTGAAATAGTTCTCAGATCTGTGATTGCACTCTTAGATAAATGAGCACCTTGTATAAGATCTTTCTGTACATGTGCATAATTTGTTATCGAGATATAACATATATCGCTGCTACAACTGTTTCTATTTTTTAAAGAATGTGTTAACTTGTAAAATGATGTGGTTTTATAAATTCTAATATTTTTGGTTCCTGTTGTCGTTCATACCTAAGCCTTCCTGTACTCAAAACCTCGATTGGTTGTGCGTAAGTTATCATTAAATTATTTTCATTGTGATATCCGTCTCATCCCTGTTCTTATAAATTTGTCAAATTGGGTTGTCCATCTCAATTCTCAATGGGTCAACAATTATGTTTAACTAATTGGGTAATGGATCAAATGGGTTGAAGAGGTCAAAAGTTACCCCACCTCTAATTCTAATGCATAGTTATAACCTCCTAAATGGTTGTATTGAAAAATTTAGTTTATACCTGTAGCAATAAATTGTGTGTGTGTAATTATGCTTAGGACATTACTAATTTTTTATATATTATTTAAAAAGTGGAAAGAAATGTGTTTGTTGCCTTGTTGGTCAATGTATACCTGATATTGCCTGTTTTGAACTGTTACCCAAAGTCCTCACCAATCTTTTCCTTTTGGATTTTTCACATAGTACCTGATGTGGTCAACGAGCCATCAAATTAAGTTGGTAGTATAAATTGTTTGCTTATTTCTATTTTTAATTTGTGATCTTCCATTTTACAGGTAATCATTAACAAAGACACGCTTGTCAGCCTTTTGTCAAAGCACACCGATAATGTGAGTAATAAGTCTGTTTGTTCTCTTTAATGATCTAGGATGTGCATTTGATATACGAAACTCATTGGGTAAACGATATTTCACCAGTCAGTGGAAACCGTAACACAAGCCATGAGAAGACCTTTTTATATGGATTCCACTAAAGCTAAAGAGTTTGGTGTAATTGATAAGGTAACTTGTATTTCCATATATGAATTGTGTTATAAATTCCTCATCGATATTGTGGTTTGGGTAATGTTATTCTGTTTGGTGTTTAGATACTTTGGCGTGGCCAGGAGAAGATTATGGCAGATGCTGCACCACCAGAGGCATGGGATAAGAATGCTGGGATTAAAGCTCTTGATGCAATGTAGCAAGTTCCTTATACTCTAGGTAAGATCACCTGTTAAGATGCAATTCTTTTCTTTGAATGATAAAGTTACATTGATATTCTTTTTTGTTTTTCAATCACTGAAGATGTTATAGTTCGAAATTTAAGGTGGGAACATGTGTAGGGTAAAGATGAGAGTAGTATCTTTTGCTATTCGCCTGTGGTGGTGATAGAGAGGCTGAGAGGATAGGGAATAGAAAATTACTTGAATATTTTTTATGTTAGCTTAGCCAGAGCCCTCCCCTTGGTTGAAAATTATATGTTTTCCATGTTCTACGCTATTTGAATATCAAAACCCTTGCTTCTTTTCAAAATATTTAATTTCTGCTACTTGATTAGATGTTGTAGTTCATATGAATTTCATTCCATATTACTTTTTATGAATTCTCCTATCAGCCGTTCCTTGCTGCCTGTACGACCACCACTACTTGTGGTGTAGCCTTTGTGGTCAGATTTTGGCCACAAAAGTGGATGCCTTCTTGTATAACAAACCACCTGTATTTCCCTGTCTCCATGCTCATTTCTTCATGGTCTGCGTTTGTATCTTCAAAGAGTCTTCAATCTCTTTTCGCGATCCGACAAGTGTAAACAGCTATGGCTCTCCAAAGTCAAAGACTCATTTTCTGCCTAAATGAAGAAAGACAACTAATTAGTATGAAAAGGAAGCTAATGACAATGACGAATTGTCGAATTTAACTAATGAAGAAAGACAACTAATTAGTATGAAAAGATAACCAAGCCCTTGCAACTAAAAAAATTGCTCAAAAGCGGCCATCGTATCAGACAAGTTCAGCTAGCTGGGGCTGACAAGTTCTCCATTTGATTTGTTTTCCATTTCTTTGTGCTATTTGAATATAGAAACCCTACTCCTTTTTCCATAATATTTCACTTATATTGTTTATTTAGCTGTTATTATACATATCAGGATTATAACTAGAGATGGAAATTTCAGCCTATTTATGTGAAATAACTGATTTGGTTAGTATTTTGTTGCTACGGGATTAAACGAGTAAAACAAAAAAAAAACTAGCTAGTAAGGAAACCGGTCAAATTATAAAAAACGAAAACGTTGCCCAATGTTACATGACTGTTTAGATCTTAAATAGTTAAATTTCTGTATCCAATGTGTACTAAAAGGTTGCATGTATCATGGATTTTCTTCCAAGTATTTCAGATATTTAGAGACATAATATCCCATCAGATTTTTTATTGCAGGATTTCCAACTCAGAACTTGGAAGATAACCTGTGCAAAAGCAAGGATTGAGTATTGACATCATACCTTTGCACAGTTTTATGTTGGATGTATGTATAGGGTAGTCAAGGGATCTTCCTGATATATGGAAGGACACACTACAAACATATTAGATCCAGTCTACCCAAAGATTACTTAAAAAAAATTGTACCAAGAAGCATCAGCAGATATAGGGCAAGAACAAGTAGACATGGCTTTTGCATCTTGGAAACACTTGTTCGTTGGATGTTAATTCATTGGTGAAAACTTCTATCAACAGTTTTATGTAAATGCATGCTTACTTGGGATCTAGGTAGCTGGTTAACAATAATCTTAGTTGTGCTCGAACCTTGGTCGCATGTATTTGATGTTTCTACTTTGCAAGGTCTGTCGATTGAGCAAATTTTAGGCTCGTTTGACTACGTGCCACTTGAACCAGGTTCCGGAATAAAGGAATGAAAACCTGAAAACATGGTTAGAGAAGGAATATTCGAATATGTCGACTGGGTTACGAGTCATTCATTGCTTAATCAGGCCTTACAATTGGGGTCACCGCCTAGGAGCCGAGCTCAGCTTGGTGTTCAACTAGACCTGATAGTTTTTCCTAGTCTTCTTGAAAAGCATCAACTCTTTGCAAATATTCTTAACAATTCTTGCTTTAATAGTCAAACTTGATTCTAATGCTCAAATTCGTACACGTTATAAAACACTTTTATAACAATAAAAATGTTTATAATATAAACATGTGATCTAAATGCTAAATATAAACATTATAATATCTAATATTTTATAACTTTGACAAATGTCCGTCAAAAAAGGTTTGTAGTCCAACGGTATAAGGTGTTGGTAAAAGGTGTGTTTCCCTAAAAGGTTAAGAGTTCGAGTCTTGTGGTAGACATTGTAGTAGATTTAGAAGTAGGTTTAGTAGGGGTGTGTGTTTGCAGTGGAAAGTGACTGGCCCGTGGTGTGATCATGCGTACCTTAGATAATCCGGAGCAAGTCAAACATTGATATTGAACTCGACATCGGGCATTGTGTTCGAGTCATGATACATTAATGTTAAGTGACTAGTGTCTCAATTGGTTATATTGATCACTTTTAAATAACCTTTATTCACTAACACATCTTCTATAGGTTAATACAAAGACAATGAAACACATCTTCATAAAGGATTACAATGGTCAAGAGATGCTTGGAGGAATTTTCAACTTTGAGGAGAAACCCAACATGTATCATCATTCATTATATCATCAAGATATAAATGACAAAAGTTCTTGGAACATGAAACACAAAAAAAAAATAAAAAAGAACAAAAGTTTGAGAAATTAAGCATCATATCTTTGGTTTTTTAATATCATGGGTTACCCAACTTGCATAAACTTATTTAAATTACTCCCAAGATGGTATGGTGAATGCAAACATCTTTAAGATGTTTAAAGCAAGTGTTTTAAAAGTGGTATAGGGTCTTGGTGTGTGGGTTTTAACAAAGAGCAATGTATGTTAAGCAACTTTCACTATTTAAGCAACATTTCATCCCATGTTTGAAACTAACCTCTTGCATACTGAAATGCATCATTGCTTAATAGTTTTCAAGTGACCTCTTGATCTAGTTACACATTCCTCATTATAAGAGAAATCTAGGTCAACAAGAGAGGAAGTCAACAAGCATATATGCTTTGATATCATATTTTATTTGCATACTTGTTTGTGTTCTTGATTTATATCTTATCTAAAAGAGAGTTTAAAGAGGGTTGATCACTTGATCTTTTCTATTGTAAAAGAGAGAAAATAAGTGATCCCTAGTACATTAGAGTAAGAAAATTGTATAAGGTGATTGTTACCGATTAGTGATAAGTTTTCTGATGAAGCAAACTTTTGGAAAAAGCCAAGGGAGTGGACATATCGGATTTGTGAACATTCGTCTGTACCACTATAAATGCCGGTGTTAGTGTGTTACGATGTTCTCTACTCTTTGTATCATTGCACTTTATGTTGCTATTATTTCAAAAGAACTAATAAAATTTGGAAAAAAGTTATAAAAATTGAAAACCAGTTTTTAACATTTAAGAAACTACTAATTCACCCTCTTAGTTCTTAAAATAATCATAAATGAAGTAGTAATTAGAGTCTCTAATGATGGTGTAATCTTCTTACTTTCTTTCATCTTTAGCTTCTCACCTCACAGTGCTAATTTTGTAGGTGCCCTGCCAATTTTACTGATCTGGTTGAATATGAAGTGTAAACTATAAAACCAAGTAAAAAATATATGTTATCACAAAAAATATTGAAAACGGTTGATAATTAAGATATTCAGAATATAAATAGTTCATACTATTCATATGATGAGTATACAATGGTGAAAAACCAAAACCTAACTAGAAAAGCATCAAGTCAACTTAAGGAATGGGATTTTGTTCTGTGATCGGTTTTGTAATCTTTTAATAAGAAGTTTACGGATTTAGGCCACAGATAGTATTATACTGTTATGTAATCCCTGTCCCCATCAACTAATACTAAACTCTAACCCGCTTAATCGGGCCTACACCATTTATACTTTTATAATAGGAAAAAAAATATGTGTTGCTGCAGCACCTAAGTTATATAGGTGCTATTACACTTACATACCTTTTTAATGAAGGGTAATTATGTCATTTTAGTATTTGCCCATTAAAGAGTTACGTGAGTGCCATTTAAAATTGTTTGAGTTGTTAAAAACTTAAATTATTTAAAATTTTAATTTGTAACAATTGTACTTGAGTTGTGATATTCCAAAGTGATTAATACGCTCTTTTATCCTATATATTAACTATTACATTATTAGGGAAACAACTCTATTAATTCTTAATTTTTGTATTTTTCCCAAAGTATTATACTCTTTTACCTTATACATTAGCCATCATACTAACTATTTAATATATCCTCTAAAGTTTTAAATTATTTCTAAAATAAACAAATATGATAACTAGAAACGTGATAAATTAATTACACGATACACATTGCTTGACATGTAGTATTCAAATATTCATTTTTGCCACCTTAACATTTCCTTGTCTTTACTTTTTTTTCAAAGGAAGCTTTTGTTAATTTCTTAAAAACCAAGTTGACTTAATCAGTTATATCAAATAACAATTGTCACAACAATTTAGGGCTTTCATATAATTTATCAAACAAAATAAAAAAATCAGGTTTTGTAAGAATTCCAGTTCAGAAGTTCAACCGGATCAAACTCATCCTTAAGATCAGTTCAGAGGTTTGAGGTTTGTTGTTCGTGGATCGTGGCTTGGGTTTAAAGGTGCTTGGGTTTGGGTCGCTGTGGTTCGTGGTTCGAGGGGTCTGAGGTTAGGGTCCAAGGTTTGGGTTAAGAGGGTCATAGTTTGGGGTCACAGTTTGAGGTTTGAGAGGTTGTGGTTAAAGGTTAGGTTTCGAGTGGTTGTGGTTCGAGGTCTGAGTTTAGAGGTTCACGATTCGTGGTTTTGGGGCATTCCACTTAATCTGCTCTAAAATCTCGTATTGCCATCACCTAGTTGGACGGTGTGGCCTTTGTTAGTTTGTTCGTTCGGGATTTTGTTTTTGGTGTTAAGGACGAGGTTGGCCAGTTTCAAATTCAGCGTAAACAATTTTTATGTCGGGTATTCTTAGGTTTAACGTGAAGTGTAATCATGATTCAAATACACTTTTTTTATTGTATTCTCTAGCATCTTGTTAGTTTTAATTTAATATATTCCTTAAAAAACCATAAGATATAATAAAATCATGATCTTTTCATTTCATTTTATTATAACAAAATCTATTTACAAAGTTTCTTAAGCATACAACTACGTACATCACTTCATGTAAGTATTATTAGGGTTTACAAAACATTAATTCAAAATATATTAAAAAATCAAAGTTTTAGGTTTTTAATCCACACCAGAACCGATTTCAAACTAGTTTTTAACCAATCTTGATGTTTAACAATAGTCCGAAATTCAATTCGAGTTCCTTCTATTTATCCTGTCCAACTTTGAGTTGGTCAGATCCAAGTTTCGGCAAATACTCAATTTTTTTAGTAAAGCTTAGGGGTTGTTTGATAAAAAATATAATTAAACACCAAATGCTTCAATGATGTGAATAAATCAAATGATCTGTATGATATTGGTTCTGAATGTGAAAGATTGTTTGATAAACATTCTGAATGAACAATCTAAATGATGAAAAATTGTTGTTGTAACATGGGTTAATGTTATGTAAACAAAGAATGTTTTCTCAATGTTCTAATACGGTACATGAAGTTTTTTTTACACATATACCCATTAATGTTTACAAAAGGATTTCGCATGTGTAAAAAACAATTGGCATAGTAAAACGTTTTTGTAAACATTAAAGGGTATAATGACATGTTTTTGTGAACATTAAGGGACATAATGACACATTTGTAAACTTGATGTGTATAGTTGAACAAAAACAACATTATGTACCATTTTAAAATATCCGGGAAACGTTTTTTTAAACTACAATAACTTTAATCTTTTTAATATTCATAATTAGTTTTTAGATAAAAAAATATGATTGTTGAATAATACAATGTGTGGAAAATGAGGTATCAAGATAAAATACTAGGTGCTTTTGATTCAACATGTGTTTTACGCTCCGTTCTTGAGTCTTTTAAGAAAAAATAAAGAGGAAAGAAAAAAAGTGAAAGAAAAAAAAAAGATTAAGCATAATTCTTGAGTTAGAAGAAAAATGTAGGAAATAAAAGGTACTTTTTCCTTCAAAATTATCTTGTATTAAAAAAAATAACTTTTAAACTAAAAAGTCTCTCCTTCTTATTCCCTTTCCTTCCCTTTCGGTCTAAAGAAACTTAAAACATAGAACTTAGTTTCCTTTTCTTCTGCTCGCCTTCCTTCAGGAAAAAAAAAAAAAAAACAACTCGCATTCATCACTTTCATACCACTTGCCACATCAATGCCGCATCTTTTTTTCCTTCCACCCCTTCCATCCCACTCCTATCACTTTAACTCCACATCCATCCCCATTAACCATCCTATCTTTCACCTATTTTATTTTTATTTTTTATTACAACTACTAGGATAGAGACCCGTGTATAACACAAGTTGGTTTTAAGTAATCTATAAATAATAGAACCTTTAAAATAATAAATGAAATTATTTTAGTAAGTAAATGAAATATAAAGGTTGTTATTCATAAATTTGATAAAACTTCCTTTGTATACAACATTAGATCTCTTATTACTAGTTTGACGATCTTTGTCAAAGATTAATAATCTCAGTCCGTCTCGGCTTTTAACTCTAGATAAAGCTACATATAGTTGTCCATGTGTAAAAACATGGATGTCATCGCAAAGCAACAACAAGTGGAAATTGTCTTCTTTGAATGTTGAAAGGAAACATCTTATCCGACGCAATCAATCACATTCTTGGAATTAATGTTTGTTTGTTAATATTAGTTCCAGATATAACTTCTGCTTAGATAACATGATTACGGAGTGATATATAACAACGTGTACATGTAAATCCATGAAGATGGGTGAAAGAGATAGGAAAAACAGATGCATAGTTAAATAATCCCATATTCTAATCGAACTAATGTATTTATAAGGAGAATGGTTTGTAGTTATTATTTAGATAAGTAAGTGATATTTTTAAATTTATGTGTAAACTAATGTGGAGAAAAAATGGGAGGTAATTTGTAATTTAAGTAAATGATACGAGTATTATATACATAAATTGAAATATGTAAGGAATTATGATTAGATAAGGAATTGATTTTTAAAATTTTTATTTAAAATTTTAATTACTATCTTTTCAAATTTTTTTTTGCAACAAACACTAAGTAATTATTTGTGTTGTTTAAAAATCGAATTTTGAAGAAATGCAGTTTTTTATTAAACTAATCTTGAGAAAAAAAGAGATCTCATCAATTAATTATTGCTAAATACGATTTGTATCAAATACTAAAATGTATCCCGACAACTAAAGTTTAAAAAATACATGGGTAATAGGATATAGTAAAACGCTCAACGGAGTTATGATTTATAAATTTAATTGATAAAACTTATTTGTAAACAATATTGGATGTCTTGTTACTAACCTGACTATAATAACTTCGTATAAACATCTTATATCTTTTCTTACCTTTTATCTCCTTGTATTTAAGCCCTTCATATGGACAATTTGGGACCCCATCACCTGATCTTTAGTATTTAGTTTAGTTGCTGACTGTGAGGGTATTCATCAACTGCAAACATATAAACATAACCAAATCAAACATTAGTGTTTTTATTGGATAATGTTCAACTCAAAATTTAGTTTAATTTTTTTATTATCTTATCCACGTATGGTAAGGAAATAAACGCCATCAAAATATGATACTAAATAAAAACACAAGAGATCGTCCATGAGATTGTGATACTATCAAGAATTATTAGTACATGGAACCAAGCCACTACAAAACAGAACGCGAAGAAGAATATATAACAAAACTTAACAAAACAAAACCGATAAGGTTTTATCATAACATGTAACACGCAAGTAAGTATATACACACACACACACACGCTATATTATAAAGCATTTAGGTATTTTGCTTAATCTCTTAAATTTTAAGTGTTTTAAAATTACTAAATTACACCTCATATAAACAAATGAAAACTATTATATAAAGTAACTATTAAATAGAGTTAATAAAAATCTTATATTTCATTTTAATAACTAAACCTTTCATATTTAAAAAATTCAAACAAATTAACTTAATTATTAAAAAATATTATCATAACCAAACCTTTTATATTAAATATTCTATCATGTAATAAATATTTTAACATAATTATTAGAAAATATGTTCAAGTAGAACTCATAAACCTGAATAATCTATAATCAGAATTTATAAACATATATTTTAAAATTTTTTAAATAGCTCA
>JAUEJL010071783.1:0-16497 GCA_032274825.1 Drosophyllum lusitanicum | reverse complement strand
ATGAAAGTATAATTAACGTTAATTATATTGTTTTTCAAAATATAAAGTTCATTCTATGCGATGGTAACTAAGGCAAAATTGATTGTCTTTTCGTGCAATTCACCTTGTTGGAAATTGTGTTGTTAAAAATTTTATTTAGACAAAAAAACATGTACAACTTCAAATTAATTAGTGTTAAAAATTTTGATAGAGAAAATGTTAAATACTTCATAATGTAGTATAAATAGATTGATCAATTCTGAGAAATATAAACTGATTTTAATGTATCAAGATGATTGAATTAGAGAAATTGTCAAAAATTGATTTTGTTTCTTTGTACTTTGACTTTCTATTTGTAATTAAGATTTTACGTCCATGAGTACTAATGATTTTTCGTTCTATATGTTTCTGATTTACGGAATCAATAGGATTATATTTATAGAATTAATATTTAGAATTTCCATTTGTTAGTATTTTGTTTCTCTGCTTTAAGTGGTTATACATTTAGTACAAGAATTTGTACTACTTAAATTTAAGAAGTCTTAAAAATTTAGGAGAGGGAAACATAAACGCTTTATAAAGTAGTAAGATAAGAAATACATATATAGAGAGAGAGGAAATTATAATCCTTTTTAAATGAGTCAACACAAGAAAGATGGACACACATTTTCAAGGGGTTTATATTGTGTGCACACGCACGGCAGAATTCGACGGGGGAGTTTCTTTTCGTTTATTTTACCGACGGTGGAAAGCAAGTTGATTTCTTTGGATGGAGGCGATGCAAGTAGTGAACGCAGATTACATAACAAATATTCTAGTAAGCTTTACTGTGCTTTTCTTTCCCATGTTAGGTTAATTTTCTTGTGATCACTATCAAGAGTAGGTTTCAACTCTTTTTTTTTTATGTATACAACGTACAACGTAGTAATATTATTTGAACTATTTAGAGGAGTTTGATGTATTTACGTTGATTAGGTTTTAATGATTATTATTTGTCATATTTGATAATAATAAAGAAAAGATTGAAACCGAAACTTATAGTGGTTGCGTTCGTTAAATATTGTTCTCATCAAAAGTTATTTACTTTTGTTTTTAGGTTTCATACTTTAAATTAGATTAATTTTGTCGTAATCGACGTTATATTATAAACTAAAGTACATTTAGTGACTATGACCTTTTTTTTACTAAAGAGAAAAAGAATATCTAACAAATCTTGTTTACTACCTTTTCTGAATGAAAAATATATTTAGGAAAAAACAATTAAATTAAAACACTTGTTCCCGTTCCTCACTCGCACACTAAAACAAATAGGCCCCCAAATGAAACTCTCATTAGTCCCACTCACCTCTAAGACCAAGCGTTACACCCTACTTGATGGCTTCGGGTAGCATCGAGTAGGGGCGGGAACACCAAAACTCTTCATTCGGGTACCAGCATCGAGTAATGGCAACGTGTTCCCGAGCTCGATCGACTATCGCCTAACCCCACCCCACCCCCCCCTCTCAACGTATAAAAAAAATATAATAAAAAAAAGTGGGAAATGTTTGGGTAAAAAAAGGGAAGGTATAACACTTGATTTGGGTAGGGGGAAGAAAATGAAAGGGAGAATGATGTAGCGCTGACGTGACATTGGGTAAGGGAAAGAAAAAGGTAATGTATAACACATGGCCTAAAAGAGTGGCCCTAAACCCTAAGCATCACTTTCATCACCGGCTTATGTCGCTCACCACCAGCGAACGTCGCCGCCACCATCGCTTCCAGCAAACCTCCATCTCACTCTCTTCTCCTTAATTTTGCACCAGGTACAAAATCCTGAATTACAAAAAGAAAACAATATAGGTTTTTGTAAATGATAAAACTAAATATATTTTAACACCAATTTTCTCTTAATCAATTCATAATTGTTTCTCTAAAACTATTGTCTTTTTTAGGGGTGCTATTGGTGAGGTGTGTAAGATGTAATGGAGGCCTCTCATACCAATACCAGACCACACCACCACACCTTTGTGATGTACTTTTCTTTGTTTTTTTAATAAATTAATTAAGATATTTGATGGATACAATTGTGTGATAGAATATGGTTTGGTATAACTATACATGATTAGGAAAAAGATGATACGTGACAATGTGAATATATGATAGACTACCAACCCCCGTATAAAGTGAAAGTAGCAGCGTATCTGGATGATGATTTTTACACAATAAAAGTATATACAACTTTATATATCATCAACTTGTACTATATATATGCTATTAAATGTTTGTACCTGTTATGTACCGTTAACGTTGTGTTCCCGAGTTTTATTTTGGAGAGAAAGAAAAAGATTTGAAAGAAAATAAAAAAAGTTTTGTGTTCTCAAATTTTTTTTAAGAAAAGAATGAAAATGATTTGAAAGAAAATGTTGGTTAATTTTCTCTTCTAAACTTTCCTCTTAAAAGTGAGAGGAATTAGAAGCAAGGGAAATGAAAATTTTTATGACTTTTCGTAAGTGAAGAAATTATCCTTAATCACAATTAATAATTTTAAAAATAAGAGTATTATTGTAAAATGCCCTTTTTTTCTTTTCTTTTTGTCCAACTCGGGAACATAAATTTATCTATTTTCTTTCGAATTTCTTTTTTTCCAACTCAGAAACACGAAAAATAAAAATCATTATCATTATTTTTTACTTTTTATCTTCTGTTAATTTTCCTTTTTATTCTTTTTTTTCCCTTAATGTATCCTAGGATGACAGCATAAATTCTATTATATATAAATGAGCTCTTTATACAAAGGAATTCAATACAACATAAATTGTTATACATAATAACTTTATGTATCATTAAACTATATCATATGCATTAACTGTTTGTACATTATTATGTATGATAAAAAACTGTCTATAAACAAAATCTTTTCGGCATACTACATAGTACATGCCCATTTTTCTATCTCTATTCTCTCACTCACACACTCACTCACTCTCTCTCTCTCTCTCCTCTCTCTCACACACGCACAATCGATCTCTCTTCTCTTGCTCCTTGAGTTTTTGAACCATGGAAAATTTAGCTAAAGGTGCACATATACTTGTATTCCCATTTCCTGCTCAAGGTCACATGCTCCCGCTTCTAGACCTAAGTCACCACCTAGCCACTCGACGCTTATTAACCATAACCATCTTGGTCACACCCAAAAACCTCCCCATCTTGAGCCCACTTCTCTCTTCTTCTTCCAACATCCACCCACTCGTCTTCCCTTTCCCTCCCCACCCTTCCCTTCCCTCCGGTGTCGAAAATGTCAAAGATATCGGAAACCATGGAAACCTCCCAATTATCAACTCTCTGGCTAACCTCCAAGACCCAATTATCCAGTGGTTCGGATCCCACCCTAACCCCCCTGTTGCCCTCTTCTCCGATTTCTTCCTCGGCTGGACCCACCACTTAGCCAACCAATTGGGTATCCCTAGAATCGTGTTTTTCTCCTCCGGCGCTTTCTTGACCGCCATTCTTCATCACGCCTGCCAGAATATTTCCGCCGTTCGTTCTCAGAAGGTGACCGTCTTTCACGATCTACCAAATTCGCCGAGTTTTAAAGAGGAGCATCTTCCGACCCTGATCCGGGTCTACAAGGAATCAGACCCTGAATGGAAATTTGTTCTTGATGGTCATATTGTGAACGCGTCGAGTTGGGGTTGGGTTGTGAATACCTTTGATGCATTGGAATCTCCGTATATGGAGTATTTGAAGAGGTTAGTGGGTCATGAGAGGGTTTTCGGAGTCGGGCCGATCAGTTTAGTTAACGGGCCGAATCCGATGACCGGTGGGCGATATGAATCTGGGTCGGATTATGATGTGCTTAGATGGCTCGACGGTAGAGCCGATGAGTCTGTCGTGTACGTGTGTTTTGGAAGCCAAAAGTTTCTTACAAATGACCAAATGAAGGCTTTGGGAATTGGCCTAGAAGAGAGTGGGATTCATTACGTTTGGGTGGTGAAACCCGAACAAGGTGATTCGGTTGGAACCGGGTCGGGTAGAGGAATGGTGATAAAGGGTTGGGCCCCTCAAGAGTCGATACTGAGTCACCGAGCCGTGGGTGGGTTTGTGAGTCATTGTGGGTGGAACTCGATCTTGGAAGCAATTGTAGCAGGAGTGATGATACTAGCGTGGCCCATGGAGGCTGACCAGTATGTTAATGCAAGGCTGATAGTGGAGGACCATGGTGTAGCGGTTCAAGTTTGTGATGGCCCGAATACCGTACCTGACTCGATCGAGTTGGCTCGCAAAATCGCTGAGTCGATGAGTGGAGATACAATTGAGAAGCTAAAAGCAAAAGAAATGAAAAACAAAGCAATTGAAGCAGTTAAGGAAGGTGGAAGCTCATCAATGGATTTGGACAGGCTTGTTAAGGAATTGTCCTGCTTCGAGTCACGTGTTCCAAGTCTTGGTTAATCATATATATGTATCATGTTTAAAACGTGGAATGAGGCAAGAATATTTAATGATAACTAGTATAAATAATTGGTTTGTTTCAATGAGTTGTTTTAGTATAAGACCAAAATCATATTTCCTTTTGTGTGTCTATAATTCTTGAGAATATATATGTATGATAACTACATTATTTGGATTATTAATTTATTATGGTGACTACATTTTGGGTATCGTGGAATTAGGGATGTAAACGAGCCCAACCGAGCTAGACACTTATCGAGCCGGGCTCGTTTAGGCTTTTTAGGCTCGAGCTCGGCTTAGAGCTTATGATGTTGAGCTCGAGCTCGGCTCGTTTAATGTTTATGAAGCTCGGGCTCAGCTCGTTTAGGCTCGGGTATTATTTTGATATTTTTATTAAAATAATATATATAATTATTAAAATTAAACATATAAAATATAAATTATATTATATATGGAGCTCGTTTAGGCTCGTTGAAGCTCGCGAGCTCATTCTTTGGAGCTCAAGCTCGGTTCGTTTATTAAATGAGCTTTAATCTAGGCTCGAGCTCGTTTCGAGCTTTTAACGATCCAAGCTCCAATAGCTCACGAGTAGCTCGATTCATTTACATCCCTAGTCGGTAGAATCCTCTCAAGTTGAGTCAAACATAATTTTTTTTAAATGCTCGAGGTCCGTTGGTAATATGAAGGAGCTCTCGACCCGGGGATCAAACAATTTAGGAATAATTCAGTTGCAAATGGTTTTTATAGATAAAACTTACTAAAAGAATTTATCAAAGTTTAAAGAAATGATGAAAGAACATAGATAAAATTAAGATAAAATGCGCAAAAATACAAAAAACTTTTAGTACCTAAAAATACATATAACGCAGGTTACCAATTGTATACAATGAACAAAATTTGAAAGTTTTTTGTATTTTTAAGTACCAAAGTTCTTTTATTTTTTAATAGGTTACCGGTAAGTTATCTATTGTCATATGTAACTTGCATACAGTGAACCAAATTTGTAAGTTTGTGTATTTTTAAGTATAAAATAAAGTTGGTTTAATAAAATGACAACATTGACATAGTTTGTTGTGTTTTGGTGCAATTTGCACATAAAATTAACACCCTTATTCTAACTCAACTTATTTGCAAGGGTTAAAAAAAACAGCTATTGCGTATGTATTAATTTGGGAATGAATAGTGACATTTTGTAGTTCAGTTTTATTGGCTTCATTTTGAAGACGGCAACGAGGAGAGTGTGTGCTTGTTACAAGCTTCCATTTTACAACTTACTGGCAACGACCGTATAAAAATCATAATTTGGACTACTTTTTTGTTTTCATTAGCTACATTCCTTCTCAATTTATTTGTGTTCTAAAAGACGTGTTATGGTGGTGTCAAGACATGAGGCGTGACTCAGCCATTAAGAAATGACTCTAAGCGCAAGTTTTAGGCGTGACGCATGCCAAGGTTTGAAACTCATTTTATTAACTTCTTTTCGTTAACCCGAAAAAAAGGGTTAGATCTACGAAAAATCTTATTCAGTTAGATAGGGTAGATTCAAACGGGATACAAAAAGAGTTGACTGCCGAGCCGTATGAGGTAGGAAACTCTCAAGTACGGTTCTAAGGGAAGGAATTAATCCACCTATTCCGACCGGGGAGAACAGGCCATTCGGCAGGGGGATTCTGAAATTGCGGAGGCTTGGTTCGACCAAGCTGCTGAGTATTGGAAACAGGCTATAGCACTTACTCATGGTAATTATATTGAAGCTCATAATTGGTTGAAGATCACTAGACGTTTCAAATAAAAGATGAGACTTTTTCTTTTTTTAAGTTATTATTTAGATTGTTTTAGATATTTTTTGATTTGTTATAATTAATTGGTTGTTAATCCCATCAGTCAAATAAAATAGATCATTCCTTTGGGAAGAACCAATCAAAGAATTTCTTATTGCTTTACGTGCCATATTGCTAGTTTTTTTAAGGCATGTCGGGCAGAAAATCATTTTTATTGGACTTTTTTATACGTTTTGAGATCGCGTGATTCAACTTCTATAAATTTGTATTTTGTAATCTGTATATGTTAGTTTGCTCCTCATTTGTGCAACTTTGTGTAATTTTTATGTTAATAATGATAAATTGGATATATATATATATATATATGTATATAATTATTAAATTATATATAAAATTGTCTTCTTAAATCACGCCTTAGAAAACGACATGGCTTCGCCATGACTTCTAAAACTTCAAGTTTGACCTCGTCGTCATGTCACGCCTTATGTTATTTACAACCATGCTACTGATTCCTTAAGCATCTTGTTCGGGTCTTTAATCGGCTAATTGGTTTATTACTTATTAGTTTATAGACACGTATACGCACAAGTGTTATAGAATTAAACTTGAAATATATCAAATTAAATATAAAATTATAAGAAGTGTACATATACAAAAAAAGTTTTAATACGTATAAAAAACCAAATTATATACGATAGGAGGAGATCTCCACTCCTATGCAAGAAAGGGTCATCCTCCTGGGTTTGCTGTATGTCAGGTCGTATCGCAATAGTGAGTAACTACAAGATATCTTGCACCTTGTTGTGTTTAGCTTCCAACAAGATCATCCTGCGTACTGCTATGCAGGGGATAAGATCGTCACAGGATCTTCCTGTGTCCAGTTGTGCACGGGGTACATCATCAAATTAAAAGCATTTCGCATGTCAATTTTGCTCAGTAATTTCATCCGAATGATGTTTCGGTGTAGAATTTGAGTTTGCCATTTATTATGAAGAAACTTTCACCCATGTTGCTCGTGTCACTCTATCACACGGATGTCATGAATGTATTTCTAAATGGTGATCCATCTTAAAAAATTCACATGAAACCTCCATCACGAGTTTTCCCATCCTACTACTCATGTTTGTCGGTTACACAGAGTTATCTATGGTCTCAAACAAGCACTCTGTGCCTGGCTTGAAAATTTTAGTATTGCTATTCTCTCACTAGGTTTCTATTCTAGTCTTTATGACTTTAGGTTGTTAAGGTACCACTAAGAATGGTAATTTTATCCTACTACCCTATGTGATGATATGGTTATGACTTGTAGTGATCTTGAAGAGATTCATTGTCTCAAACAATTACTTGGCTCTTGTTTTGAGATGAAAGACCTTGGAATTCTACATTACTTCCTTGGTTTTGAGGTTCTTTCTGTTTCTTCTACAATCAATTTTTGTGAAGCAAAGTACATCTCGCATTTTCTTTCCGGAGTAGGTATAACTAATAACAAGGTTTCTTTCACACCTTTAGAATACAATCTATCTAGTGCTGGAACTGATAATCTTGACGATCATACTTTATATCGACAGTTTGTACGCTCTTTGGTCCATCTTACGGTCACTCGTTCAGATCTTGCTTATGTTGTTCATACTATTAGTCAATTCATGGCTACTCCTTGCTCTAATTACTATACAACTATTGTACTTTGTGTTATTCAATATTTGAAAGGCACTATGTTTCAGTGGCTATATTTTTCTTCAAATTCATCCTTGACGCTTAGAGTATGTGTACGGTATGAAAAATGTGGTCAAATGGGGCGTGGATGAACAGAGTCGTACTCACTTTACAAACCATACCACCATACTGTGGTGGTGGCAATTGGGGGTCTGCACCACATGGGGGGAGAGAGGGATAGTATTTTTTTTTTTTTAGTTTTTTGTACATGTCAAATCCTACTTAAATTCTTTTTATCATTTAGTTATACAATTTTAATAATTATTAAATATGAAATTAATAAATAATGCGAGACCCAGAATTTAGTGTGATGTATAGTAATCACTAGGAAGCTGAGTGGTAATAGTGGAAAGATGACGTGACAGTGTGATGGGTGTGGTAGAAAGTAAGAGTTATTGATACTCTTAAAGGATATTTTGATGTAGATTGGGATAACGATTTTGACTAATTGTTGATCTACCATCGGATACTATTTCTTTTTTGGTGTTTCGATTATTTTTTTGTTGGAGTATAGGTAAGAAACAATCTTTGACTACTATAAATAGCATTGAAGCAAAATACCGAGCTCTTTCAAATACCACATATGAACTAATTTTGCGGTGTTGGCTCCTAACTAATCTGGGAGCTCCTGAACCAACTTCTAAGCCTCTTTCGTGTGATAATTATAGGAGTGCAATTCAAACCGATCACAACAATGTTTTTCATGAATACCCAAAACATCTTAAGATTGATTGTCACTTCATTAGACAACATGTGGTTGGTAAAACCATTTTTTTACGTATCTCTCCCAGCACACATTTTTACTACTCATATGCCAAGTCGGTTTCAAGTTTTGCTTTACAAACTCAATCCAGTTCATTCGTCTCCTCCTTGAGTTCAAGGCGGTGTTAGGTGATAATATTTATTGATAATAGATGGTATTCATGATGATATATAGCACATCCATCTATTTTGCCAATTTAATTACTTTTATTAAGTAGGTTATATATATGTTTCTTAGTCCTTTTTAGCTAGCATTATTAATTTGTACAGATAAGATCATATCTAATCTAGCTTGGTGTTATAAATCTCTGAGGGGGGGATCCAAGCACAAGCAGATGGTGACACGGGATATCAACCAATTTTGTCCGCGTAGTGTAAATTCCGATTTTTTCTAGACAGTGCTATCACCGATTTCAAATCCTGGGTATCTCTCACCAATGAAGTAATCTTTGGGCTGATCATGCATGCATCCTTCTTTATAATTCTTAGTTGAGATCAGATATCTAACAATAGTGAAACAATTTAACAAGCCATGCACCCATTCTAGTTCGGTTTATACTTTATATAATTAATGAAACAATTTAACAAGCCGTGACTAATTAAATTAATAATTACCATATATAAAACCACGTACGTACTAATTACATTGGTTAATTACATGACAAATTAATTAATTACCAAATAATTATATATAGGATAGGATGGGATATCTTTGTCTTACTTAGGCAATATGCATGCCTCAAGCTACAATTGGAGTGAGATGCAAGATTAATTAACCCCCGGGCTACCTGTACGTACCTTGAGACAAACACTCCAACAACCTTCACTTACAATTGGAGTAGTACTGCTCGTTTGTTTACCTATATGCATCTGCATGTCCGTTTAGCATTTTAATAAGCGAACATATATAAATACGAACAAACTTGTCTTTACATGAACGAAGATGAAATAAAAATTCATTCTTAAACATGAACAAGCTCCGTTAATTAATGTCCTTATACTTGACCTACTCTTCAGTTTTATAATTATTGTAAGTTTCAAAAAAGAATATATATATATATATTGAAATAGTTAGCCCATGCATACTGCTAAATATATAGCCTAAATCACTTCGACGTACGGCTTTGCGGCATTTTTATATTAATATATTTTGTGACGGTTCTCAATTAAAAGATAAGGTGAGTGGTACATAAAAATTAGAAACTAACACTTCACCAAACCAAACCCAAACCCAAACCAGATGCCCTCATATTTGAAATGAACCTTGCATCCTATCTCATCTTATAAATTGCCAACTCCATCTTCAAATCTACCCAACCATTTGCCCCTTCGATCAATTCTTGTGAATTTCCTTCTGATTTCAAGAATGTCTAGAGAACATGTAAAGATAAATATTGTAGAAAAGAAGCAAAAGCCTTCATCAACAACTCATACCCGCTTTTCCAACAACTTAAAAAAAGTTTACCCTTTTGAGCTTCACAAAACGAGCTCACTTCTCTCCCTCTCTTCACTTTCTTCGACCCTTTCACGTAACTCGAGTGGATCATTTACCGATTCTTCTTCGACAGTAGAACAGGCCATTTCAACTGTGCTTGACCTCATTGCACCACAGGCTAAAACCAGCGTGCCAATTTTAGTTTCAGATCCGGTTCCACAATCAAGTTTGGTCGCCGACACTTTTGACGAAAGCCTGAAAAGATGCAACTGGATTACTAAAACTAGTGGTAAGTTAGTAATCTGCATTTTAACAAGATTTTAATTAAAAGGTGTGTCAATAAAAGTAAGAATTGGCTTGATGTATAATTTCTTGTGACAACCACATCATTCACTAAACGAAAACCGGCCATTACATTAAACGCCACTTCAACTTGTAAAATCAGTTTTTATTTCACACATTGATCAATTTAAGTTTATAAAATCGTTTGTCTTGTTTATATAAGTTTATTTCACACATTGATCAATTTAAGTTTTCATGATAGATAAACTATATGTTCAATTCCATGACGAGTGCTGGGGAGTTCCTGTGTATGATGACAAGTAAGTATCCCCTTGATCTTTTTCCCTCTTTAAGTTCACTACAACACAATACTCCCTATTTGTGTCGGACAAATCCGTAGGATATGATATGGATGTTTCCCTTGGATTTCTCACGGAATTGACCTTGTATAAATTAAAGCTTCGTGGGAAAACCATTTCCCTCGCATTTCCTCCGGAATCCGAGAAAAATCCGTTAAAAATTTGCTTTCCGACTCAAATCTATGGAAGACCCGTTGAAAATTTTTCACGGAATTTAGTATGCGAGAAATCCCATTCTGATCGATGAATGATTTTCTTGTAGTGGTTGTCAATAAAATTATGTCACTAAAAGATATACTTTGACTATAAGTGTCAAAAGGTTGATAAAATAAGTACTTGTCCTTTGCGTTGACGTTAAAAACTACTCCATAAATAACTTGACACTTAAACATACTTAACTAATTAATAACTAATAACTAATAACTTGACGTACATAAATTAAATTTTGCTAGAGAAACGTTCTTCTTTTTTCTTCTTTCTTTTGCCGAATGTATGTCTTTTTGTAAGCAGTTTCTCTATACTTAATAGAGTTATTGTTGTCTATATCTTATCTCGGGGTTAGATACGTACGGTTGTTGTTATTGTTTTACTGAACTAAAAACTTGTAAAAGCAGCCAATTGTTCGAGTTGCTTTCGTTATCAGGAATGCTAATGGATTACAATTGGACCGAAATACTAAGACGAAAGGAACTTTTCAGGTAAAACTACATGCCATGCCATGGAATTACTTCTTTAATTAGCAACCAAAATGATCAAGAATGCAGAATGATCGATCAACAAGTTCAATTAATTTCTATTTTCTGATGGGTAGGGAAGCTTTTGGTGGATTTGAACCAAATTTTGTTGCGAAAATGGGAGAAAAAGAGATTATGGAAATAGCTTCAAACAAAGAGATTATGTTGGCAGAAAGCCGAGTCAGATCGATTGTCGAAAACGCCAAATGCATCTTAAAAGTAAGTTCATGTTAAAATAAACTGTAAAGTTCGTCGCTATATGAAATTTGTGAGAACTTTTTGCACTTACGAACGTACATTTTGACAATTACGTACAGATAGCAAAACAACATGGATCATTTAGTGGATACATGTGGGGTTGTGTAAATTATAAACCAAGCATAAACAGATACAAACACCCAAGAAATGTGCCATTAAGAACACCAAAAGCAGAAGCCATAAGCAAGGATTTGTTGAAGCATGGCTTCCGATTGGTGGGTCCAGTCATCGTCTATTCCTTCATGCAGGCTGCTGGAATGAGCATTGATCATCTTGTTGACTGCTTTAGATTTGATGAATGTGTTAACCTTGCTGAGAGGCCATGGAGGCATGTCTAATTAGTAATTATCATCAAGTTATACTATTTAATTAACCAATAATTATTTTATTTTATTTTATTTTAACATTATATTTTCTCACAGGAAATTAATTATTTTTTATTCCAGTTGGGCATGGCATGTACTAATTAATTATGAGGTTATTTGTATAATAAGTTTTGATAAGATATGCTTTATTTACTTAATTATGATGTGGCTGTCTTCCTTTTCCGTGTGTACTTTATTTATAAGTGAAATTAAGATATTCGAACTTTTTTATTTTTATTCATAACTTTTTTATTTTACTTCGGCCCTTTCCTCTTATCACGTTAGTATTACATTACTCTTCTTTCCTTGTCTTTCCTTCCCTATCACCTATCTTATACCATTCTCAATCTTTCCCCTATTTTTTAATGGCTTCGGTTGGTCACTTGCGGGAAATGAAGTCTTTGATGGGCGAGAAAGGGGGCTTTTTTAATTTATTGAAGAGAGGAAAAGAAAGAGGAGTGAGATATATAGAGATAAAAGGGGTGGGTGGTTTACCTAGAAGGTTTATAGGGTAAAGAAAGGAGTGTTTTTAGTGTTCCCTAGCTAACTTACCCAAAGGCTAGTCAGGGCTGTATTATAAGACGTATAACATGAACAAACGTTCAAGATCCATGACTAATAGGGACCAATTATTTAGATAATCTTCAAATTGTATATATGTAAGTTCATTTTTTTTAATCCCAAAACTATATTCTGAGTAGGGAAACATAGAAAAAGACCACTATACGCGCATAGAATTCACATAGAATTAAAGGAAAAAAATTTAATTACTTTTAGTGGGGCTCAAAAGTCAGGAAGAAACCAACTCGTCGATGGAAACGAAGAGGCAAAGCAAGAATAAAAAATATAATTGTCAAAATCATTTGGTTGTTTGGGAACAAATTAAAAAAACATTGACTTGTCAAAAATCGTTCGTGTGTTTGCGACTTTGCAAAGAATCACAAAATCATTTGACCACTTGACCATAGGGACAAAATCATATAAAATAGTTTGGAAAGAAGAAATAAGATCGACAATCATACCAGGACTTCAGGATATGATTGAAATTGAAGGGTTGTTGGTTATAAGGCAGATTTGATTAGGGATTCCGCTTCACTGCCGATAAGTTAACAAACATTGATGGAAAGACATAATTTAGAAATCCAAACAGATGTGAAACTTGAAATCCTACTAACTTCTCAAACAGATGTAAAGCTTTTATAAATCTTTGTTCCTTAATCCCTAGTTTAATTCTTATTAACTATTTAGATTTCGATTTCTTACTTATTTTTCAATTTCTTACTTTTATGTTCTATTTTTTTTTTGCTTAATATGTTATTTGATAAATAATTGATATTTACATATTAGTTTGTTACTATTTTATTTGCTTAGTACGATTGGTTAATTGGTATTTACATATTAATCGTTTAGTTTGTTGTTTACTACATTTTAGTATTTTTATGGGTCATTTTTTTAGGCCCTAAAAATATTTGAGAAGGCGCTGAGATCAGTTGAACCCAATTGAGGGGCCGGGTTGACTATATATAAGTATAATACATGATAGCCTTTAAGTTGGGAACCGTAGCGTACAACTATTAGGCCGGGCGTATAGCCTATCCCGAAACCCTTTGGGTTGTTTTGGGTTTGTGTGGGTTCAACGAGAATACCGCTACGGTACCCTTCTGGTTCCCCCTCTTCGGCTCATAGACCCGAGTGCAACCGAAGTATTTCTTTTTTTGTTTTGTTTTGTAGAGAGAGTAAGGAGTGAGAAAATATTTTAGTTGTTTGGGTTGATTTGGGACGAATGCTACTTGGATTTTAGGTTAATTTGGGTTGGAAAGAAAAAAGGAAGAAAAGCTGATGTGACATTTAGGTTAATTTGGGTTGGGTAGTGCGGTACGCATGGCTTTTAGATGTATATGATAAATAGATATATAGCATGGTAGAGAATTAATGGGTTTACGAGTCTTTGGGTTTCTATTATTAGCTAGGAATTCTCATCTAATTATAATTCTAGCCAAAGCTTTTTGTGTTGATTCGATCTCTATGTGCAGTTTCGTCCTTAATTTAGATCTAAAAAGATGGTTGTAGCACTAATTAAGAAATTAAGCATGCATATATGGCCGGAGTATGTATATATGTAGTCGGTAAAGACTTTCACCAACAACCACGCGCGTATAGTTTATACAAAAGACATTCAACCTTGTTGTCAAATATCAAGCACACCACTATGTGAATAATTCTTTTTTGAACTTAATTAGTCAACACACCCATCAACCACGTTCTTAACTTTTCCTTTTTAAATCATATTTTTTTTAATATTAATTAGTTTAATTTCGTGTTTCAAAAAATATGTATTTTTTTAAATCATTTAATTCATAAAGTCTTAAAAAACATTCAAACTATAACTTATTCTTTTGCGCAAATTATGACCTTTGTTCGAATCAAGTATGAACGTCATAGTTGATGGGTGTGTTATAGTTAGACAATGATTAATGTATTAAACCATCTATGAGACTATATTGACCATGCATGGCTATCAACTATGAACGTGCATGGTTGATGGGTGTTGACCAATGTATGATGTATTGAACCGTTGAATTCATCATTCCAAGTATATGGGAGATATGTGGGAAATCACTCCATAATAGCTATCTTTGGTTTTTATAATCGATCTTGTGCTAAATTATAAAATGTTTTTAACAACTTTTCTACGGAATATTCGCATTTCAAATCTATGAAAAATCACTCTATAATCATTAGCTATCGTTTCATACATAATTATATAGGAAATCTGTGGAAAAATCATATAACTTTTCAACGGAATTCTCTTTGTTTAAATCCATGAGAAATCACTCTTTATTGGTTACTCTTTGGTTTTCATTCTCAATTCCATAAAAAAATTAGTGGAAAAAGTATACAATTTTCTCACGAAATATTCTCGTACCAAATTCATTGAAAAACTGTGGAAAATCCCTCTATAATCGCTATATTTGGTTTAAAATTAAATTCTATGAAATTTCGTTGAAACTCCATGGGAAATTTTCCTAGGTTTAATGACGGTTCGATTTGGTCGGTTTTATGCCGAACAATGATAACCAAAGCAACAATCTTAGTTTGGACAGGTTGCAGTGCTCTTTTTTTGTTTTTATTTGGCTCTACCCTTCATGCAACAAGTTATGTTCAAAAAAATCAAATGATAATATACTATTGTCAAACAAAAGTTTAGAAGGTACAAGTTTATGTAATAACATATTTAAACTACCGATAACATATTCTCGAATTCCACCGGTTTAATATTGCACTTTTCAAAGCAACCAACCCGACCATTTAATTAGATATAGTTTTGGTGGTTCGCTGGTTTTATGCTTACCTCTAATTTTTTAATTGATTTCATTCGTAGGAAATCTGTATCTAATATACCTTGGTTTTCTAGCAGTGAGCATAGGCGGACCTATGTACACTCCAGTTGTGGTACGGGCTATCAATCAGTTTTGCAGATATAGTGAAAATTTTTAATTTTTCGAGCCGGTGCCATCAGTCAAACTTTGGAGTGTCACCGGTGATTATTTTAATGCCACCATAATATAATGAAAAATGAAATTTTTAAAAAAATAATTATAAGATATAATTAAATCTTCGATTTATACCTTTAAAATAGTTTAGTTTACCTTAAAAATAACAATTTGATTAACAGAGCTTAAAATAAATTGTGTTTTGTTTTAAAATTTGGCCCTAACATACCAGAAAAACAACTGAACCCTCATTAACCCAACCCAGTTAACTGAAAATCATAAAAAAAAAACTCGAACAACACCCTTAATTTTACTTAAATTTATTTTTGCTATTATATAGTGCCACCGGTTAAGAAAAAACCTAGATCCGCATGTGGCTGTGAGAATACAATTTTATGTTTATTCGATCTCCTAATCATGTTCCCTTAGCAATGAAGCCAATCCCATATGATACGACACCCGCCATATTTGATGGTTCAAAAATCTCACCCAAATGCGATGATTATTTTACAATGCCAAAGTCAAGCTTGAAAATTACAACTAACTATATTTCCAAGTACATGATTGTTTTCATGCGATTATATATATTTGTTGGAGTTTTAATAGTTTTTTATATTTTTATATTATCATATTCACGTATGAATTAACAATTAAGGTTAAAATTATAATAATTTGACATTTCAATTATTAGTAAACTAAATTAATTGACTAATCGAGAATCAAAATTTAATCATACAAACAAAAAAACATGATGTAATTTTTCAATCTTAAGTATTCTATTATTTTAAACTAGACTAAATGCTCGTGTGATATACGGGTTGGCTTAAACTATAATAAATATTAAACATTAATAAAAACGTATTAAATAATAATAAAACGCGAATTAAATGAGAATTTAAAAAATGAC
>JAUEJL010071772.1:0-16498 GCA_032274825.1 Drosophyllum lusitanicum | reverse complement strand
GGCACGGGCGTACCCAAGGAGGGTACGGGCGTGCCTTTCGCCCCGTGGCAAACCCTAGTTCTTCAGGTACCCCCGTGTTTTCAAGCATGTATTTTAGGATCAAAGTTTGTTAATTTATAGGTTAGATATTGTTTGTGATTGTTTGGGATGTAAGAAAACTTGTATGTACAGTTTGATTGGTTAAAAATCGAGTTTTTATAAGTTTTGGCAGGAAGAACAGTAAGTCGGATGACTGTACCGGTGCGATCTGAGGAAGGGCACGTGCGTGCATATAAAGGGTACGGGCGTGCCTAGTGGCCGTGACCGTCATAGTTCATGAAGTCCGGGCGTACCTGGGGCACGGGCGTGTCTTTCAGGACGTACGACTTAAGATGTATAAGTCAGATCATCTATTAGTCGCACCAAATTGTAGGCACGGGCGTGCCCCTACCAAGTTCAGTTTTCTTATACTCAGTTTCAACATGTGTTTAATACATTACTGGTATTATATTGTAGAGACTATTCGTTGGCATATTCGTTGAATCTTAATCACCTGTGGATTAATTATATCTTTACTGCTTACAAGGTGAGTCTTCTAAACTATTTTTCATATGTGCAACATGTGTGTTATTACATTGAATACTTTTACGTATTCATCATATGTGTTATTCAGCATACTGCTATGTGCAGTAGTGGCTCAAAAATAATACAGTACTGTGACTCAGTTTGCTGCCCTGGGTCTAGAACCACTGGCAGGTTATCATTATGTGTTGCCTATATGTGATCTTATACATGTGTTTATATGATTGATAGTCTGGTTAACTCACTAAGCTCTCGTAGCTTATCGGATATTATTTTATGTGTTATGCAGAGCACAGCAAAGACAAGGGCAAAGCTCCGGTTTAACTGCATTTTGATAAAATTTTGAAATATTCAACGCCTGGGTTTTCTCGGCTTTCTTCTGCTGAACCGAACGAAGCTTTTTGCGGGGAAACTTGCAAGTACAGTTTGCATTCTGAATATTGGATTACCTGTTAGCTATAACTCACATCTGCTGTTAGCTTCTTTTTAGGACAAGTTTTTGATACTAAACTTGCAGTTGTTTTCATATGTATGTAACTTTTGATCCAGTGGGTTTTTAAACAATTTACGCTTCCGCTTTTATATACAAATTTCAGTATGTGAAATATTACGTTGGTTTTTAAACAATTTACACTTCCTAAACTTTCAAACATTTAATATTTCGCGTTGTAAATTTTCATACTACATTTAAAATTTCTATGGTTGGTGTGATCTTGTATTTTATGCTATGAAACCGTAAACTGTTACATCTCGTGTTTCCGCTTTAGCGCGGTGTGTCATGATTTATAATACCTATCACTAAATGTTCTAGCATAATTTTTTTTGTAAAAAACATTAAAATTGATATCACGAAAAAATATATATGAAGCGATAATGAAAAAAAATCCCAACTTCTAATTATACGTATTTATTTATTTATTCATTTTTTATGTGTCATATATTCTTTTTAACATGTTAGATTATGTAATCTTAAGTATTAATGTATTAAATTACGTTTGCTTTATTACTTGTTTGTCGTGTGATTGCTTCTTGCCTAGTGTTATAAAAGTTGCATGCTTACTCTTCCGTTCTGAAGCTCGAAGTTCGAAATTATTCTTTGTTTCTTTTTCCAAGGACGACACACGCCTTATCTCTTTTTTGGAACGGTAAATACATACCCACTAAACCTAGCTCTAAATCTACTCCATTGTCCATAACAGAACCTGAACCTACAACCTTTTAGAAGGGGCACCAGTCCACAACACCATATACCGCTGGGCCACCTTATGTGTTTAGTTGGTTTTTGCTCTTCCAATATACTTATGTCGCCTCCATTGGATTTGATCCAACTTCCGTTAATTTATTGTTATTTTCTGTTGAAGGCCAAAGAGTTGTCAAAAGGTACAATAAGTTTCGGCACATTACTAATTTCTTTAGTCTTTACCTTTTAGCTGGTCCACGGTCCACCACTAACGTCTTTTAAATTTTCAGCCGGCCCATCGTTCTTTTTGAAAAATAATAGGCCCAGTCGGGTCATCGAACCTCATCTTTTTGCCCGACATCCTTTCTTTTTTCTCCAATTTGTGACCCAAGCATTTGTACCTGTTTACATCATTATTGATACACATGTATTGTTTTATTCATAAAATTTTTACTAGCAAAATTAACTAACTATAAATAATCTACCATATTAGATGATCATTCATAGCAAATAGAGATGTAAACCAGCCGAGTTATCTGAGCTCGAACCTAGAGTATAGCTCATTAACGAACCTGAGCTTGATAAGAACCAGGTCCGGACTTGGCTCGGATCATTTACTTCTCTGTAGTGAAAACTCAAAGTTCACTTGTGTAATAATGCTAAATGTTTTTCACATTATTTATTTTGTGGCTGTGAACCGAAGTGGATCATAAAAACCTTAAGCTATTGTCAATGTGGGCCAATTGCACAACATGTAGTCATGGACAAATAGTAGTACATGTTTAAATATTTAAAAAAAAAAGTGTGTTAATGAGAAATCCAGGAAAAGCTAGCCAATTGAACTTACAAAATTACAGTATTATTGATACACATTATTTACTTACAAAATTAAATCTAAATAACATATTAGATAATCATTCATAGCAAATAGGAATATATATGAGCTGAACTACTCGTACGCTACTCGAACTTGAACAAGCCAAGCCTTTACGTGCTCAAGAGTAAAGCTCATTCAATAAATGAGCCAAAACTCAAACTAAAAAAAAAACTATAGAAACCAAATTAAGACAAGACTTGACTCGTTTACATTCCTAAATTAGAGAAAACTCAAAATTCAGTTGTATAATAATGCTAAATATTTTTCTCATTATTTTATTTGTGGCAATGAACCATAGGTATGAAAAGTGGGCCAATTGCACAACATGTATAGTCATGTACAAACACTAGTACATGTTTAATTAAATGAAGCCCACGTGCGTTAATATACGAACGTGAGAATGAGATTGAGAAATCCAGGAAAAGCTAGCCAATTAAACTTGAGAATATACATTGAACACGTGTGTTAATATACGTACGTGAGAATGAGATTTATGTTTAATCTCCAGCTTCCAATGAAAATTAATTTTAAAAGCTTGTCAAGCTTTTTGTGATTTCAAACCAATTTTTGAAAGGGTTTTAATTTATACACCATAGTTTAAGCATCAAAATACTTTAGCATAGGGTAATTAATTCTTTTGACTGATATTGATTTTTGGTTTTATAACTTTTTATTCTATTGGATGTTGGTTTTGTAATTTTTATTCTAGGGTAATTAATTTTAATTATACACTAATGATTACTAATATATTTAATTACTGACCTAACATACATATTATTTAATTAATTTATTATTCTTTTTATTCTTTTACTTTTTTTAGCCTATAACTACATATTTCTTTATTATTACTTTAATACTTTACTTTTTATACTTTTCTATAATTTAAATTTGTTTTTTACATCAACCAAGAAAATAAAACTAATAAAGTTTCAATATGAAAAAATTAGTAAATGTAAAAAACATAAGTTTTACTAGCAATAATCATCAACATTAACAAATTCTTTTACAATGAGTTTAAGTTTCGTATATAATTCTAGACGCGACCTATACATAGTTTCTCATACAGCTGCTGACGAAACTTTGTGACGGATCCTTAAACCCACAATATGAGGCATCGGGTACTCTTCTTTTAATTGTACCATCACATAATGATTGTCATATACATGTGCAATTGTAAGAACCTAGTTCCTAGTTGTGTTGAAACTCTTCGGGATCTTTCCAGAGAGGGAAACAAGTTACAGGCATACTTTTAGATAAGAAATAGAGGATCACACCAAACGTGTTGGCTATGAGGATACTTGTAAGAGGCATGATCATCCAGTGTTGAGGTGGTGCTTGCGATTTTGAGAAAGACAATGAAGTAACTATATCATCGGGAGCATAAGTGAAAACTCTAGTGTAAGCATCATATGAACTCAATAACTCGTCTAATAATTGTTGACGAACATAAAGCCACTGATCTTCACCAAGCCCTAGACAAGCAGCTATCGATCGAAAACCACAATTTCCATCACCCCTTACATCTTGTATACGTCTGATGTAGTTATGAAAGAGTTCGGGATTCTTCTTTCCACAATGAATCATTTTCAAATAATGGTTCCTCGTTCAAGTCAAACGTGTTTGAACACTCGCCTGTTGGTTCCTCGTTCAAGTCAAACGGGTTTGGGAATTGGCCTGTTTGTTCCTCGTTCAAGTCAAACGGGTTAGGAAATTTTCACGAGAACGTGTCACATTTTACACCCAAGTCATTAAATCTTCACGAGATATAAACACATAAAATTTAAAAAACATCACATGTTAGAAAGAATCGATAAATGGACCGGTTAATTACACACCAATAAATATAATTAATATTATCCTTGCTCTGTTGAAAATTTTGAAGTACTCGTCATCCTGTAGATAAGAAAAAAATTAAAGTTAATATTATAAAAATTAAATTTTTAATAAATAATAAAATTTAAAAATTTGAATGCATATATTAATATAATAAAATTTTTAAAAAACAAATGTAATAAAAAAATTAGTTGAATACTAAATCTCTCTATTATCTCTCTCTTTCTCTCTTACTCAACCCTTCATTCCCCCATTATATCTCCCCCCTCTCTCTCACTCAATGTCTCTTTTAAACCGCCTGAAAGACGTCACCACTGCCGTCGCCACCACCGTCGCCACTACGTCTCCTCATCGCCACCGTCTAACATGTGATGTTTTTTAAATACGAAACTTAAACCCATTGTAAAAGATTTTGTTAATGTTGATGATTGTTGCTAGTAAAATTTATGTTTTTTACATTTACTAATTTTTTTCATATTGAAACTTTATTAATTTTATTTTCTTGATTGATGTAAAAAACAAAGTTAAAATATACAAAAATATAAAAAGTAAAGTATTAAAGAAATAATAAAGAAATATATAGTTATAGGATAAAAAAAAGTAAAAGAATAAAAAGAATAATAAAGTAATTAAATAATATGGATGTTAGGTTAGTAATTAAATATATTAGTAATCATTACTAGTTATTAATGTATAATAATTAGGTATGAGATAAGTAATTAAATGAGAATAAGTTAGTAATCATTAGGTAATTAATATGGGGTGTAGTAGACTAGGGTGTCTATAACAACAACCCTAAATAGATAGCTTTATTGATCTGAGAGGAGTATAGAGTCATGATTATGGAACCAACTAGAAGGAAAACAGTGTTTTAGAGCAAACAGGGGATGACTCATGGCATGTTGCAGTATGTATCGAAGGTTGCAATGGCGCATGGTTGTATCGCATATTTAAGGAGGTCTATATCAAAGATTCAAAGGTGTAAGAAATAGGGAATGACTCCTGACCGGTTTAATGTTGCAGAATTTGAAATGGTAGAGCGTAGGAGCTAGGAAGTCATGGAAGGTTTAAAAAACAGGGATGATTCTTTCATGGATTAAACGAGGCTATTTTAGTAAATTGCTTATAAATTAATTTAAAGATAATATTTTTATTTTATAACAGTTTAATTATATATTAAATTAAGTATTTAGATATATATGAGAGTTTTGATGTTTTAGAAGGATATATATATAATTATAAATTTTACAAGGATATATATGTAATTAGAAAAGTTTTAAAGGATATATATGAAATCAGCAGCCTCTCTCTTTGAGAGCTGCAATTCCTCGGTTACTTTCCAAGACAACACATAATTAAATATAGGGTAAATTGTATGAAAGTACAATAAAGTTTTTTTTAGTTACAATTGCATAGCTTAAAATTCTTAAAAACAATACAATTAACTATCATAATACTCCCATTATACGTAAGCAACTTTTTTGTGTGTCTGATATTTAGTTACTATTATATAAAATAAATCTCGTCATAATTTCCGTAGTATACAAAAATTTATATACAATATGATATGATGATTATAAAAGTTGATTACAATTTTATTTAAAAAGATAAAATTAATTTTACATAATAATAACTAAAATAAAATTTATATTGGCCTTAAATATACGCGCACAATATACACATGTATGAAACACAACGCTCTGACACTTATCTTTAATTACTTCTTTCTGATAAGAGTAAAATTCTTCATTTTGCGTTTAAAATAGTTTTAATTGTATATCTCATTATTAATTTGGTGTTGTTAACGTGTACATATTTGTGTATTTATGTTGTATTGGCTGCTAGCCCATTAGCTTGGCCCAAGGCCCTCTTTTGTATGTATATATTCTTCAGTTTAATGTTAATCGAGGTATGGGAATTATACCAACCTTCATGGTATCAGAGCCTATCTCTGATTTACCAAAACCCTAATCGCCCCCCCTCTCTCGTCGACCGGCTGCCTCTCTAGCCCCTCGATCTACTCTCCTTCTCGCCTGCTTCCTTCATGACAGGCTCCTCCGATTCTCATTCTACCTCCGATAAGCCCTTTGGCATTACCAACATAAAGGCTTACGTTCCTCTAATCCTTGATCTTGAGGAACTTAATTATGATGCATGGCGTGAGCTTTTTGAGACTCACTGCGTGAGTTTTGTCATATCAAGCTATATCGACGGAACCGTGACCTCCAAAGGACCTACCGATACCGAATGGAAGAAGATTGATTCTTTGGAGAAGCTATGGATTTATGGTACTATCTCCAAATCTTTATTGCAAATGATCCTTAAGAAAAATGTTACTGCTAGGGATGTGTGGATGAGTCTTGAAAACCTATTTCGAGACAACAAGGAGGCTAGGGCTTTCCAACTTGACCAAGAACTTCGAAACATATCGATTGGGAACTCTACCGTGACTGAGTATTGTCAACGTTTGAAAACTTTATCCGACTTGTTGGCTAACATCAACTCACCGGTTGACGAGAAGACCCTGGTTACGTACATGATAAATGGTTTGGGTGATAAGTTCGAACACCTTGCAAGTATCATTCGGCATGGTGAAAGATTACCATCATTTTTAAGGGCAAGATTCATGCTTTTAGTTAAAGAACAAAGACTTCTTCACCAACGAACCTCACCAATGGCTCATCATGATCACTCCTCTTCTTCCACGGTGCTTCTATCGGACTCCTCCTCACGATCCAATCGATCCACCCGGAAACCTGATCATGGTCGCAAAGGCTCCAATCGCCGGCAGCCTACCGGCGATGGCTCCGTTGTGCCGTCGTTGCCCTCAAACAGCCTCGCCCCGCCACCTCCGAGTGGACTTCCACCGCTCCTTCCATCACCGTGGGGATTTCCTAGCTACGGCTGGGCCTACCCTCCTCCTTGGATGTTTCCCTATGGATCACGACAGCCTCAAGAGAAGCAGGTCAGCCCAACAGGCCAACGGCCCAACTCTGCTGGACGACAACATCAGGCCCATTCTGCCTCAACTGGGCCATCGTTTTCTGCCTCCATGCCACCATGGACTTGGTTTCCCGGCCAGTCGACGAAACAGGATTTTAATGCTCTTTCTATTGACTCTGATGATGGGGGATGGTATTTGGACACCGGGGCTACATCTCATATAGCATCGGATACAAGTAAACTTGATACCATTTTTAATACTTGCACTTTGCCATATATTATTGTAGGTAATGGATCGTCTGTTCCGGTCACTAATATGGGTCACTCATCCATTGCCAATACCTATCGCACACTCCACTTGAATAATGTTCTTGTCACTCCTCACATGATTAAAAATCTTGTTTCTGTGCGTCAATTCACTAAAGATAATAAATGTTCCATTGAATTTGATCAATTTGGCTTTTCTGTGAAGGATCTCAAGACCAAGCTGACCCTCCTCCGCAGTGATAGCTCCGGTGACCTCTACCCTTTTCATGTTCGTCCTCTTGCTCTCCTGTCGTCAAGCTCTCCTATTTGGCAATGCAGACTTGGTCACCCCGGCGATGCCGTCTTAAATAATTTGATTTCCCGTAATTTTATTCATTGTAATAAAGTGTCTGCGGACACTACTTGTCAAGCTTGTCAATTTGGCAAACAAGTTAGACTACCTTTTTATCGTTCTAATACTATTGTGAATGCTGCTTTTGAAATTATTCATTCAGATTTGTGGGAATCCCCGGTTATTAGCACTAGCGGTATTAAATATTATGTTCTTTTCCTCGATCATTTCTCTCATTTTCTGTGGGTTTATCCCCTTCGTTGCAAATCTGATGCTTTCACCAAATTTAATTTGTTCCGTACATATTTTAAAACTCAATTCGAAAAAGACATCAAAACATTTCAATGTGATCATGGTGGTGAATTTGATGATAAATATTTCCACGATATTTTTGCTACCACCGGCACTCAATTCCGGTTCTCTTGTCCTCGTACCTCCCAACAAAATGGCAAATCTGAACGCATGATCCGCACAATTAATAATGTCATGCACACGCTTCTCTTCCAAGCTCGTCTTCCCCCTACATTCTGGGTGGAAGCACTTCATATGGCTGTTCATCTATTGAATATCCTTCCCTCCTCATCTATTGCCAATGAAATTCCAACTACCAAACTCTTTGGCACCTCCCCTTCTTACTCCCACCTGCGCATCTTCGGGTGTCTTTGCTACCCTCTTCTCCCTACCTCTCATAAACTCGCCCCGCGTACCTCTCCATGTATCTTTCTTGGTTACCCCGCTCTCCATCGTGGTTTCCGTTGTCTAAACCTCTCTACCAACAAAATTATCATCTCTCGCCATGTTACTTTTGATGAAACTATTTTCCCTTTTGGGTCTATGACTCCATCCGCTCCCCCTTCCTATGACTTCCTTGATGACTCTTCTCCCATCTCTCGTAAGCTTCTTCTCTCCCCCGCTCCATCTACGGGGGGATCCACTTCCGCTTCCGCCTCCACTCCCATCACGCCACCTCCCACCACCGCCACTCCCCCTCCCCCTCCCCCTCGCCAACTCATCCCATGCTAACTAGATCTAGGCTGGGAATTCACAAGCCCATTCAACGTCTCAATCTCAACACATCTACCCTCTCTCCTGTCCCTTTGTCTCTCGCTCAGGCCCTTAAGGACCGGAACTGGCCCACTGTAATGAATGACGAGTTTAGTGCACTTCTTAAAAATGGTACTTGGGAACTTGTTCCAAAGCCTAGTGGGGTTAATATTGTTCGATCTATGTGGCTCTTTAAACACAAGTTCCGTGCAGATGGATCTCTTGACAGGTACAAGGCCCGCCTAGTCGCTAATAGCAGGAGTCAACGACCGGGGATTGACTGTGATGAAATGTTTAGCCCGGTTGTTAAACCGGCTACTATTCGAACGGTGCTTAGCATGGCAGTCTCTAAGGGATAGCATATTCATCAGCTTGATGTCAAAAATGCCTTTCTGAACGGGACTCTATCCGAGACAGTTTATATGTATCAACCCCCGGGGTTCATTGATAATGAGAAACCTGATCATATTTGCCTTCTTCGTAAATCTCTATATGGATTGAAGCAGGCACCCAGGGCTTGGTTTACTCGCTTTGCAGCTTTTGCAAAACATATTGGTTTCCAACACTCTCGCGCTGAATCCTCTTTATTCATTTTTAAGAGTGGTTCCAAGACTGCATACTTATTACTTTATGTTGATGATATTATTCTGACAACATCTTCAGTTTCTCTATTACATCATATCATCAAACAGCTGGGCGGGGAATTCTCCATGACTGATCTGGGTCCATTAAATTACTTTCTTGGTATTGCTGTTACGCGTAACAAGAATGGCATGTTTCTTTCTCAGCATAAGTACGCGCTGCAAATTTTAGACCGAGCTAAGATGACTAATTGCAAACCGTGTAACACACCAGTTGACACACAGTCTAAACTTGCAGCAGATGGCCCTCCAGTTGCGGATCCTACTCTTTATCGCAGTCTAGCCGGGGCACTTCAATATCTGACGTTTACGAGACCGGATTTGGCATACGCAGTTCAACAAATCTGTTTATTCATGCATGATCCCAGGGAACCCCATTTCACCGCCGTTAAACGCATTCTTCGTTATGTCAAAAGCACGTTGTCTCATGGTCTGCAAATTTATCCCTCAAGCACCGACCACCTCATTGCTTACTCAGATGCAGACTGGGGTGGGTGTCCTACCACTCGCCGCTCCACTTCCGGATACTGTGTTTTCCTCGGTGATAATTTAATATCCTGGTCTTCAAAGCGACAGCCGGCCATTTCTCGTTCCAGTGCTGAGGCCGAATACCGGGCAGTCGCAAATGCCGTAGCCGAAACAGTCTGGCTGCGCAACCTGTTTACTGAGCTACACTCGCCTCTTGGCAAAGCAACCTTGGTTTATTGTGACAATGTCAGTGCCGTGTATCTATCTTCCAACCCGATTCAGCATCAGCGGACCAAACACATAGAAATCGATTTACATTTTGTTCGTGACAGAGTTGCTACAGGACAGGTCCGAGTTCTACATGTCCCTTCATCCTCTCAGTATGTTGATATTTTCACTAAAGGGCTTCCCTCCAAATTGTTCTCGGAATTTTGTTCCAGTTTGAACGTTTGCCAGGCTTCAATTGTTCCAACTGCGGGGGGATGTTAACGTGTACATATTTGTGTATTTATGTTGTATTGGCTGCTAGCCCATTAGCTTGGCCCAAGGCCCTCTTTTGTATGTATATATTCTTCAGTTTAATGTTAATCGAGGTATGGGAATTATACCAACCTTCAGGTGTCACTTGTACGTATTTGTATATAATAGAGAAATTTTTATTAACAGCTATCAAACTTATGGCTAACTTTTATTATCATATTTTTTTTCAAGAACTAAATTATAATAATAATAATTATTTTTAAAACATAACATACTCACACAATAACCTATTTTTAAATTTACTCTTTTTGTTCGCGGCAAGACTTGAAACTATGACTTATGAAGATCTTGATACCGCTAAATTACAAGCACTTTGGTAAAAAAATTAAATAAATTATTTAACTTATAACTTTCATTATTAATTAACATTTCGGCCTTTTCATTGAGTAATTAACCAATTATATATAACTTGATATCTGCTGAAATCCTCATCTTCAATTCATGAAATTATAACTTGGAGCACTTTTTTTTGTTAAATTAAATACTTTAAATAAAAATTAAACACAAGTTAAAAAATTATTTTCTTTCAAGTTTGCCACGTATTATACTCGAATTAGAATGGATTGGAATAGTACTGGGAGCATATTACAAAGCAAATTCACACCAATGCCATAACATATATATTCAATATGTATGGTTGAGGCAAGCACAACCCGTAAACCTTAATTTCTGGATAATTTATTATACATAATTAATACAAAGTTGAACAACTTAATTAAGCATACATTTGGATGGTGTCCGCTGATTAATATTTATGGTACCAGTATACACCTTTGTGTTCGCTATCTTCATCTGGCTCGATGTAGATGCATTCCTTAGCCTCTCTCCACATTGCTTTGAAAATCGGTGTCCTATCGATCTTATAATACTCACCCAACACTGGCTTGATTGCATCCCTTGCCTCCTTAGCATGATAATGTGGAATGTATGAGATCAAATGATGCAAGACATGAGTGTGTGTAACATCGTGTAAAACCCTATTCAAGAATCCAAAGTCCCTATCGATTGTTGATAAGGCCCCTTTAATCCAGTTCCACTCAGTTGAGTCATAATGAGGCAACGACAGATGAGTGTGGTGCAAATATGTTATCAAAACGAAAAATATACTCACGCCAAGCACTGGAATCCCGTACATGCAAATTACCCAAGCAGCTCCCTTCGCTGCTACAAGAAGCTTAATTGCGTAAAAAGCAGCAAGAAGACCAAGATCTGATAGTAGAACCTGAATCCGTTCACGTTCGGTGAAGATTGGACTTAGTGGATCAAAGTGATTAGCGAACCTTTCATATTTCTTGCCAGAAATATTAGTTAAGAGGTATAAAGGAAAACCTAGGGTCAACCTGAAAACCAAAGTGAACACTCGACCAGGTGGGTTGTTAAGAATCTTTGAGTATATCTTAACTTTGGACTTGCGTTTAGGAATATAAACTTCATCGTTATCAAGTGAATTTGTGTTGGCATGGTGATTTCGGTGGCTATATTTCCAAGAGAAATAAGGAGTGAGAAGAGCGGAGTGGAGGATGAAGCCTACAGTGTCATCAATCAACTGGTAATCACTAAAGGCATGGTGACCACATTCATGACCAATGACCCATAAGCCAGTGAGGATGCTAGCTTGGCAAAACCAATAAATGGGCCATGCTAAATAAGCCAGAGGACCAGGAAGAAGAGGAATATAAGTATCGGCAAGGAAGTAGAAGACATAGGCCACAATGAGATCGTGAACAACATAGTAAGATGAACGGATGACAGATCGCTCAAAGCAATGGGCGGGGATTGCTTTCTTTAGATCACTTAAAGTGAACGGTGGATCAACCGGGACACGTTCGAGGATATTTTTGCTCTCCGAAGGATCCGACATCCGACCACCTGCACCCATGTTGTTGTTATCCGATGAACCTGTAAATATAAAAACAGTAGTACGTATTATAAGATTTATGTATGATATAATTAATTAGAGAGCAAATGAAATGCAAGAGCTTAAAGGTGATCGAGGAAGATCAAAGTGAGACCTCAGAGAGAAGTGATGTTTGAGTTCGATCTCTTCTGCTGGTGGTGTCATTGGGGTTCTTCATGCTACATATTTATAGTCAAGAGTTTACACAAATATTGGTTCACTCTCAAGGCAACTACACATTTTTTAAATCACTACCTACCATCAATTATTCAATTTTGCTACAAATTAATGTTGGTTGTATAGTATTGACCATTTGACCGACTTTCTACTTTGTAACTAAGCACAAAGCACTACGTATGCTTTTTACTATCATCACTAATTATTAAAATATTCTATCATTGGTTCTTTTGTTTAATTATTAAATCCAAGTGGCTAAAAAAGCTTCTTTTAAATTGAAAATTCACAAATATATAGCTAAGTAATTTATTAATTTATATAACATCCAAAAGTATCCACACACACACACATACATACATATATATATATATATATATATATATATATTTATATTGCACTCTTTGGAAGGTTGGATTTTCAGTAAATCAAGACATTTGACAGACGTATACGGTAATTTTTCTGTAAGTTTGCGTGTATCTAATTTAAAATTAATTGATAAGCATATTACAAAGTTATACTCGTCTGATATGAGACAATACCCAACATTCACAAGAAGAGTACACGTGTTTCCTAATTAAGCAAGTACATTAACATGTTCGTTCAAGCCAATTGACTAAGTAAATTACGTACGTACGTAGAATAAATAATAAACCATGTAACCTCGGTCCAAAATAAGATTGTGTATACATTATATATATCGATAGATGGATCAATATAAGGGATTTGTGCTACACGTACGTATCCACAAAGAAACAAAAGCGTGGTAGTTCCTAACAAACAAATTCCAGGTAGTTCCTAAGCACGGTGTTGAATATTATGGATTAATAAACTATTTATATTTAGAGTAAATGGCTTGTACGTTTTCTCCACTAGAAAACAAACTTAGGTTTGTTTCAAAATATCGGTTCTTACTGGCAGCAGCATAATGTACTAGATTCTTGCGTCGTCCAGAGTACGCAGTGTCATTATATATAGAGAAATTAGTTAATTAATATATAGAACATTAATTAATTATATAATAATTAACACAATAATAAAGACGGACGTAGGTTTGGCACAAGTAGTAGTCTACATCTACGGCGGAAGCAAGAAATTATTTTACTAGTGATCGATTATATATGGCATGCATGTGAAGGTTACGTACAATGTATATATCACACACATAATATTTAAGTTCTAAGGTTAAATTAGCAGCTAAGAAATACCAGAGCACTCACTAGAACTTCGATCACACTTCTTGGCACATTAGTACTATATATGTAAAAACTCTATACTTTCTTTTTCTCTTTGCAAGAGATTTCTTACATGTAGCTTGTTAATTAATTAGTATATATATGTTTTTAAATATATATTAAATTGTGTTTTAAGTGTTGTTACAATCGATCGATCCATGATTATATGTAATCTATGGGCAGAATATATACTAGCTAGAATATAATCATATGGTTCGGTTATTCGGTTTTTCTGATCGATCACCTATAAATAAAAGCTAGCAAAGTTGGTTTTGCAAGGTGTGATACATACTGTTTCTTATTTAATTTGGATCGGAAGAAACAAAAAAGATCTTCGAAATTAAGTTGAATAGAAAGCAAATTCCATATCTTTTATGATCGAGTGTCAATTAATGTCCTTCTAATTATAGATTTCTAACACAAAATTAGTTGGAAATATGGATCCAGAAGATGGTTTCCTGTCCTCTTTTGCATATATGCAAATATGCAATCGGTTTCTGCTGCAGGAGTACTTTTTACTTGTATTTCAGCATACATACATACATACATACATACATATATACTAGCATGGTACCCGCGCAATGCGTCGTCGGCGAGTAATTCCTTATCGACAACATGTTTGTTTTTGATAACGCACTATGATGACATTGAAAATTTTCCAATTAACATGTCCATTTTTTTCTTCTTTTTCCATTTTTATTTCTCTTTTATATATGTTTTATCTGTCAAATATTTTAGTAATGTTTGAAGTAACTATGATAATATTATATAATTTTCATTCGTAACATGTTCATTTTCTTCCACCTTTTTTCGTTTTTATTTCTCTTTTATATATTAACTATTTTATTAAACATTAAAGTAACCTTTGGAAAACAATAAAAATCAGAAAAACTAATTTCTATTCATAGTGATCATAATATAAATCGATGGATTGACGGTTGGTGTTGTTTTAGGATAACAGAACTATGTAATTCATTTTAAGAATTAAGACACTTTTATAAACTCTTAATATTGTTGAGTAATGTCCCACATTGGACGGAAAGTGACTTTGTAACGTGCTTAATAAGGGTCATGGGCTACTCCTCTCATAACCAATTGGTTTTGAGTTGGAATCCCACAAACTTACATGGTATCAGAGCAAGGTTCACCCGTGGTTGGTCAAAGGCCACACGAACTCCACTTAACCCATAAGTATCCACGTGTTGGGCGAAATAAAAAAAGAACGCCACACGTGAGGGGGAGTGTTGAGTAATGTCCCACATTGGACGGAAAGTGACTTTGTAACGTGCTTAATAAGGGTCATGGGCTATTCCTCTCATAACCAATTGGTTTTGAGTTGGAATCCCATAAACTTACAGAAAAAAGGTCAGCACAAACACCTACAACCCAAAATTTGATAACCTAACCCGAATTACCGGCCTTATTTTTTAAAAGTTCGTCCTTGATAACGTGAAAATAGAATGGAATATCGCTCAAAAGACATGTTTCGGTTGTGTATTATTTGTTTACTAAGAGTATACGGTATGGTTACACTTCATCACATCTACCACACCACCATTTAGTTTTTTTTTCTACCACTTAGTTCACTACCCAGCCACGTAGTAGTCACTTTATACCATTCCTATTACACCAAATAATATGACCCACATATTATCAACTAACTAATTAAAACTCAAGAATAAGAAAAAAGAAAAAGAGAAATTAAAAGCCTACGCTACAACTTGAAATTAATATTGTGGCCCACATATATTGCATAACCACGCAGATAACAGAATGTGGAGAACTCCACGCTAGGAATTTATTACGTCGCAATAGTATGATAAATATGTTTACTAGGGCGCATTCGTCCACCACGCATCTTAAATACTTGTCCATACCGTGCACTCTAAAAGGTTACAAAAAGAGAATAACGGCTTATGTTGAAAACAACATAACCTAAAACCTTAACGATTATCAAGAAAATGAAAGATTAAAACTTTGTTTCAAAAATACGCTACAATAATTAAATGTCGTGCCGAATTTAATAAAACGACTAGTACTACTACCAAACTATGCATAAATGCAATATTTATGCATGTAGGTACATGTGTAAGGAACCAAACCTTCAAGTTTGGAGATAATTTTTTCATTTATTAAATTGATTTATTTAAAAAATATATATTTTTTACTCATTTGTAATACAGCTTTAAGAGTATAATATCTTCCGTAAATAAATCAATTTCACAACTAATAAAATCTCTCTCGTCAGATTTCTATAGATTGCGTGGTTTTTTTTTGAATGAAGTGCATATGATTGGAAAGAAATCTTGTGTAGATACATGTCATGCATGATCAAGAATTATGAGTATTAGTTTAACACAAGTACATGCAATCATTAAGTCTCCAATGATTATATGTATAATGTTAGCATTTGTGGTTGCCACATAGGACAAGTAATTGTTTTGACCAATAACTATGATATATATATATATATATATATATATATATATATATAATATGAGAAGTTT
>JAUEJL010071761.1:0-16499 GCA_032274825.1 Drosophyllum lusitanicum | reverse complement strand
TTCTCACATTAGGAGGTGTTCTCGTTTGATCCTACCTCTATATATATATATATATATATATATATATATATAAAGATCATCCAAGGGCTATAAACTGTTCTCCAAGTTCTCACATTAGGAGGTGTTCTCGTTTGATCCTACCTCTCTCTCTCTCTCTCTCTATATATATATATATAACCAAAAATTTCAAAATTTCAAAATTTTAATCCAAGTTACTAAATAACGTTAAATTTTAAAAACTTTAAGTTTGTATTCACCCCCATTATACAAACATTTGTTGTTGCATACTCAATCTGGGACTAACACTTAGCTTTAGGACTAGACAACCCGCCGGGAGCCAAGAAAAGTAGGGATCCAAATAATGGAAATTTTACTTTTTTTCATACAATACCGGCAACTTGCGATTTAAACATAGTCCACAACCTGCTCATTTGTGTTTATAGAATCAATGTCTACTCCAATCTGTTGTATAATCACAATTTTTGTTGTTATAAATTTGTTCCCGAATTTTATTTTTTGTTGGGTACATATATGTTTTCTATTTATAATCATTATATTTTCTGTTTGTGTGGTTGTTTACCGTTGAATAGATGTCGATGTCTCATGTTTCCTATAGTGGTACTCCTTTATTCAATGATAATCAAAATTTAGATCCGCTTTCACCATTCGAGTCATACGAATTTCCCTTATAATCAATTCCGAAAATAAAATCACTATTCATTTTAAATTTTCAATTTTAACTCTAAAATTTTTTCACTATTTACCCTTAAGTTTATATAATTTACATTCATCTGATAAAATTACTTACTATTATTTACAAATCAAATGTTCTTTGGTCTAACAGTATCAAGATTTATTAAGGTAACTCTCCTGCTTTAAGCTTAAGGGTTCAATTCCTGTTATACATCATTTCGATTTTTCAATTTTAACCCTTAATAAGTTTTCACTTTTTACCCATCAGTTTGTACAAATTACATTTGATTTTGTAACATTACTAGGTAATGTAGCTCTATGTGCCTGATGTAATCAACAAATACAGTAGATGCATGTTAACTTAAATAGTGTTTACGTATGCTAACTTTGAACAACGATCTAATATATTATATTATACGTAAATTAATTTACTAAGAATATGATTATTTGAATATCACTCGACGTAACGCGCGAGCTTGATATACCTTGTTTGATTCAATTTCCAACACTCCGACAATGGAAATGGAAAACAACCCTCAAGTTGTTCTCATTGAAGGTCACGAAAGTTTAAATGCCAATGTAGAACTACGATGGTGGATATGCTTATTTGTGGAGTTGGTTAATATAGTCATTATTACAACATACATAAGAAGAAAACCAAGATAATATTCTATAATCTTAGTTTTAATATTTGTTAATGTACTAATACCTATTATCATTTATTATGGGAAAATCAAGATTATATATTTTGAACTTTCATAAGTATTAAGCAAGGTACCTTTGTGTGAGAGAAAGCATGAAGGTGATTAATACTTATTACTTTTGCTTCTTGTTATCTAGTTTTAATTTAATTGTTATTATTATCTTTGAATTTAATATGTTATTTAGTTATTTATTAAGTTTAGGATGCAAGATTGGAATGGGAAAGAAACGGGAGAAAAGATTCAAAGCAAGCATTTTCAAGTCAATACTTTGAAGAACTATGTTGACATTCATTTTAATTTACTTACCTATTTGAACGATGTGTTTTGTAGACAATGTTATTTATGCTTAGGAGAAGATGGTAGGATATAATTTTGATTTTCTAAATGTTATTTGCTGAATTATGTTGGTTATTCTGTGTTTCTGTCGTTCCTTGCTCGTGTTTGTTTGTTAATATTCGTTTAAGTTCATATATGTTGATTTATGTTCGTTTGTGTTTGTTTCATACTTAAATGAACAAACACAAATGAACACGAACATCCTCATTTCTTAAACGAACAAACACAAACATGAATTCTCATTTGGTTAAATGTTTGTGTTTGTGTTTATATTCGATTAAAGTTAAATGAGCGAATATGAACAAGCCTCGTTCATGTTCATTTGGTTTATTTACAGCCCTACTAATAAATATTATTCCTTATTAATTAAATCATTAGTTGATAATTTTCTCTTGCACCCATAAGTTAAAACTAAACTTACTTACTAATTTATAATACCTATTATAGATTCACTCACCGAGTGGGGTTGCAATACTGCTTGATTTACAGGTAGTCACAGGTGTGACCCTTAACTGCCTCATGGCATAGATATGATATCATTGTGTTGCTGACCTTGCACAATATCTAACCTAGACAACACGTCTTTCTAGGGCTTGGTATGCCTCGTGCCCAATATGGGAACGACCTTGTTAACCGCCATGACCTATTCTTTGATAAACACATGTGTCAACTTCAAGAACAGCAGGTCTGTGCCCTAACAGCTGCTGTCTTGACCTATTTGGTTCCCAAAATCAATCTTTTTGCATCTAAGTGTTTTCCTACACTCAAAACAACTTATTTGGTTGTTGTTTACACATAATAAACCATCTAATAATCATCTAATCTTTACATTTCATCAAGTTTAACAATTATAAACCCTAAAACTCAATTTAAATTAAAATAAATTTGAAATCAACATACATACTAGCTAATTGATCACAAAGTATGTTGAATACTTATGTAATCAGCTAAAAATTTCCTTCCTCCTCTTCACAATTTCCTCTGGCAAGTTCTAATTTTTTACGTTTATTTTAAAATTGCAAGTATATATATTACACCACTATGTTGAAATGACAATTCAAGTCCTCAACTTTTCATCTTTAGTTTATTTGTAACATCAGTCTCTCAAGTTTGTGTCTCTATATGGTTGTCATCCTTAGTCCCTTACTAAACCTTAGAGCTTAATTGCAAAATTAGTCCTTCCACTTTTAACTACAAAGAATTGGCAATTTTAGTAAGCATAATAATCAATTTATAAATAATTCCATAATTTTTCTAAAAAACTTATAATAAAGTTAAATTAAATATTTCAGACCTTAGAGTGTTACAACTCTTCCCCACATGGAGGATTTCATCCCTGAAATCTATCTGCCGAAAAGCTCCGGGTAATTCCGCATCATTTCTTCTCCATGTTCCCACCTACAGTCTGAAGCTTTTCTATATTTCCACTATACCTTTACGAACTCAATATATTTATTTCGTAAAGTTTTGACTTTTCACTCTAGTATAGCTACTAGTTGTTCTACATCATTATGTTTTTCATTGGTAATCACATCTTCAAGGGGAACATACACCGATTCATTTGCAAAACACTTTCTCAGATGTGATACCAAAAAGGTTTTTTGAATCCTTGACATCTCTTCTAAGGGTTTAGTCTGTATGCTACATATCCAACACATGTAGTCTGTTAGCTTGCCTCTCTTTCTAAGTCTAATTATTTCTTTCCATACGATACTTTCGGTAACACATACTCTCCAATTTGAAATTTTAGAGGTGATCTCCGTTTGTCAGTATAACTCTTTTGTCTGCTCTGTGCAGCTAACAATCTTTTACAGATCTATTGAATGTGTTCGGTTGTCTTTTGCACAATTTATGTAGTACCCAATTCTTTTTGACCATCTTCTCCAAAGCACATGGAAGTTCTACACTTTCTACCATACAACATCTTATACGCTTTCATGCATATGCTGGAGCGATAGATGTTGTTGTATGAAAACTCTTCAAGAGGCAAGTACGTATCCTAGCTGCCACCGAAGTCGATAATACAAGCCCGTTAGATGTCTTCCATTGTCTATATAGTTTTTTCTTTCACCCATCAACTGCAGATGATAAGTAGTTCCGAGATAGAGTTTGTTCCCATATCTTCATGAAATTTTTTCCAAAATCTGAAAGTGAATCAAGTATCCATGTCTGATACAATAGGCATAGGTACACAATGTCTCACCACTATCTTTTTTACATAAACATTTGCCATCTTTTCAAAAGAGTAGACTTCTTTAATAGGAATGAAATGTGCATTCTTGGTGAGTAACAATTTTAGTTTAGAATTTAACGACATTTACTTTGGCACATTATAGAGAATACTGCTATTTAAATTTAATTTGACGATGATAAATTTTTAAAAAGTAAATGTGTCAAAATACCATGAAATTATTCAAATTTCTTTGTACACAATAAATTTTATTGTGTATCAAACAATTACATTTGAACAAAACTGATAAACAAACCCTAACCAAATCCGAACAAATTTGAATAAACCCTAAATAAATTCAACTATCTTTTGTTGATCTGAACTAAATCGACTGTGTTTTGCTGATTTGCGCAACCCCTCGATTGTAAATTTTGAATGTATGAACGAACCCGAACAAAATCCGCTTGTGCATGGCATCATGACTACGACTTCAATTGTAGCTAGGTGGTCATGGAAGCAACATTTTTGAATGTATGAACAAACCTAATTGGAATCTGATTGTATATTTATTGTGTGTTTTTCTAAAACAAGTTCAAAATTATTATTATTTAATTAAATTCATTAAAAAGCCAAAAAAAGGGGTTAAACCACTTGTCAACTTGTTTTATATCATAATTTATATAAATCTACATTTTAGAAAGTTTGTTGCCTTATTTAATACAAAATAAAGTTTTGTGTATATAACAAATATAACGACATTTTCGACAAATTCGTTATATTTTGCGCATTTTGCTCTTTATAACTCTCATAAGTCATAAATACCTGATAATAACTAATAACCTCTTTTGCTATATATCACGTGACCACCTTAAACACAAATACATACACACATACCGACGTTCCTAAATCACAAGCTATTATAATGCACACCATTTATAGTTAAACCGTCATCTAAAATATAGTTCTCTTACAGCAAAACATACTCACACATTAATCTACTCCTAAATGTACATCTTTTGTTCACAACGGGACTTGAACTCATCTAAAATATAGTTGAAACATGTTATGTTATGAAAACCGACCACCATCAATGCTGCCGACCAATCACCTTTGTCACAACCCGCACGAATGTCATACACCATCATTACCTTCCCCCTTTACGCTAAAGGAAATGATTTGCACATAACAAATATTTGTCATACACAACAGTCATGATATTTTTGTTCTTACAAACTTCTTAACTATTATTTTCATTCACATGTTTAAAGACGTTATTGTTCAAAAAAATATTTTTATTGTACACAATAAAAATTTGTTGTGTATAAATCATCTCCCTTACGCGAAGGTTACGTATAATATTTATCACTTTTAGTCGGTATCATACTATTGTTATTAAAATATTAAAATTATGTATATTTCAAGCCAAGTATATATGAGATTATAATCAAGTCTACTAAATTTGCAAATTTCTATATTTCTCCTTAAGAAAGATTTTCATAAAAGGTGTTTTTATAATTTCTTTTTCATTCATACTATATTTAAACATTTTGAGTAAACTCATTATTAGTGTTACTTAATAAAATTCATTTTAAAATAGGTATTTTACTTTCTTTCTTAATATAAATGGTATATTATATGGTGTGGACATAAATTAATGCATTGCTAGTCTTGGAAATTAAATAATAAATAAAATTTACATAAGTGAATAGCAAAAACAATAACAACCGTATCCAATCCAAACTAAACGAGAAAACGGGTTATGGGAACATAAGTAATAGATTTATATATTATTTGCGTATGACATTTAAAAACTTGAAACATTTTTAAACCGGATAATTGCATTCCATAACCCACACGTTAGAGTCATCCCGTAACATGTGCGTGTATAACGACAATTTGTTATGTATCGAAAAAATAGTGAGCCCTAAGTTACCATTAACAACACGCTTTAAGCAATTGTAAAGGTATTTTTAATATTAATAAACGCTATAAGAAAAAAGAGGAAACCCGAATTGGAATTTCATATTACGAAATTCTCAAACAAAATAAAAGAAAATGTTTTACAAAAAGAGAAATTATAATAATGTAATACAATCTGTAGTCATGAGTGACATTACTGTCATGACTAACCGTCAAATAAATTTATTCAGTGTATGACTATCTCATCATTAAACAGCCTGACAGTCTCAGTATGACTGTCATCGGTAACTTCTATATTGTTATCAATCAATCATCGATCACTAACCTCGACATCATAAAAATTAAAAAAAAAAACACAAAAAAGAAAAACCTTTCCCATCCACTTGGTTCATCATTTGTATGACGATCAACACCTACACAACGAGGGAGGCGTTACGTGACGAGACTCTCATGACGAGCTCGTCACACCCAAGTGGTTTTACGGGGACGGTAAGTCCCGCCGCCCCGGTGACGCCCACCGGGATTTCGACGGAGTATAAACATATCACGGCAACGGACTCGCACGTGGAGATCGCATAGGCAATTCAGAGAGAAGATTACCGTCTTTATCATAATAAATCACACCAGAGAAATCCAACGGCTGACATTTATCCCCCATTAAAATCTCCCTCCGCCACACTCCGTCTTCTCCGCCGTCTTCTCCGGCTTTCTTGGTGCGGCGGCGTAGCTTAATCGCTTTATTACTTATAGAAGACATGAGTTTCTTCGGCGACCCTTTTGAACTGCTTTTTAATTTTTTCGAAGCTGTAATTGCTTGTTTGGCACAGAGGAGGAGTAGCGCGGTTACTGATTGCAAAACGACGGCGGATATTCGCTTATTTTTGGCATCGGTGGATTCGCCGGCGGCAGTTACGGAGATGGTTGACATGTCGGAGGGAGGACTGGTTTTCTTTTTCTACCATGATGCATATGAGGGTATATATAGGAAAGAGAAAGACGAAGGTCACCGGCAATAGACGGTGATTTTCGGGGTTTGACCGGTTCGTGTTTTATAGAAAATATATAAATATTGTTTTTATTTCCTTTTATAAATTTGGTCGTATTATTAAGTTGTGCAACCTTTTAAAAATTTTAAAAAAATGTTAACGCTAAAATGTATACCGGATTGTTAATATTTTACTATATAGAAGTAATTTTTTCTTAATTTTTTTATTACTGCATGTCAAATTTTTTATATATATTGTCATCAAACTTATAAATAGCGTGTCCTTATGTAAATTTCTAACCTACAACTTTGAAAAACGTCTTTTTTACTTAATTTTTATTCGTTTTATCTTGTTATAAATTCTTGTGAATAATCTTTTTACTTTTAAAGGACATAAAGTTCATGAATTTTCATTAAATGTAAGACAGTAGATTGTTAATTAAAGTTGGTTATGTCCTACATGAACAATTTAACACACTCTTATTGTTTCTTTGATGATTCTACTCATGTTAAATTTGTTTTTTTGTTGTTCTTTTTGCATTAGTTTATCAACTCGGTTACCATTCCATAGGATTTCATAATTTGTTATTAAGTATTCATAGAGAATTTCAATCTCAAAGTCGAATTTTTTTTATGTTACTTCAAAAAATAGGGAAGAACGAAATTTTTGCTCAGTTATGATTGGTTTACCTAATTATTTATATATATAATTGTAGTTATTATTTTTACCTTTTAAAGGACACCAAGTTAAAAAAATTTCATCAAGTATTGTTTAAAAAATCGCTAATTAAAGTCGGGTATGTTATAAACAAACTCATTCAACACCCTTACGGTTGATGATTCAACTTCTTTTAAACTCGTTTTTAGTTGTTTTTGTTTTTTTGAAAAAGTAGTCTCTTTTTTATTTTATTTTTGCATTTGTTTATAAACAACTGGATTACATAATCATTACTTTTTATTTGGTAGCAGGTTTAAATCAACCAAATTCGCATAATAACACTTTTTTATGAGTTTACTAGCCATATATATAAAAAATGTTAGCATGTCAAAAAAATATTGAGAAAAAGAAAATGCTATTTAATAACTTTCACCTTGGAGTTGTTTTGAATTCTCATATCAAAAAGTTAAAAATTGCAATTTTTATCACATTTTGTAATCATTACTTTCTATCACATCTATTAATCTATTATACATTACATTAGCTTTTTACTCCTATCATTCAGCTTTCTAGTGGTCACTGACAATATTTTAAAAACCAGTTTTTTAGTTGGCCCCGTCTTCTCACCGGGTCACGGGTCAACCGGTTTGACCGGCAGGTCAACCCGGTTTCTAGTTTTTTATTTTTATTTTTTATAATATATGTATATACATATATATAAAGTGCAAAAAAAAAGTAACGCATCAAGTTCACGATCACTTAATATATGAAATTCACTATCATCTCCAACTTCATCATCATCATCAACAAGAACATAACCACTTGCGTTTCTTAAGTTTATGTAAAAACAAAAATATAACCTTATGTAAAAGACTAATAGTAAACTAAGATTATAATACCAAATTACTTTATGTAAAAACAAATTTTAGGATTAAAATAAAAAAAATTAATATAAAACCGGATTGAAATTGACCGGTTCGATCGTTAAACTGGCCAGGTCGCTCCGGACCGCAAAATGCTAAAAAACCGGTATACATTGACCCGCTCTTATGGCCGGGTCCCGAGTTAACCGGTTTGACCAACCAGGTCAACCCGGGTTTTAAAACATCGGTCATTGCTTATTATATCAAATTTTGGGTCCCACGTAATTTATTAAACAAATAAATGAAGAAGTAAAATACATGTTGTAGTAGAAAACAAATTCTGGATCCCACCCCTCTCTTCCTGGTCGTGACCGGTGACCCTCCATCACCACCACCACCACCACCACCACTATGGCGTGGTAGTGTGACTGGTTAGAGGACTACGATGCAGTGAACCCACCCCACCCCCATCCGATCCCCGTTTTGTATTGTTATTTTAGTCAATATAATGGACAATTCCATTCTAGAAGAAATTTTAACACGTGGATATTTTCTAATATAGAATGCTTCCTAATTTAATTAATTTATCCTATCGACCGTAAAGAGAATTTTCGTTCCGTTAGTCCCGTTAACACCATATTTTCTTAGTAGAAATGATACACGATATTAACATCAACTCATTTACGTGATATAACTCTCATAAACTATTTAAATGAGGGGTTGTTTAGTCTTTTCATTATTTGCTCATTAACAAGATTTATGAAAGTAACATCACTTAAGTTAGATGATATTTACATCGTGAATTATTTTCTTATTTTCTTATAATTAAAGTAAAAATATAACAGAATCATATTATCTTTCTTTTTTTGTTAAATGAAAAAATGAAGAATTATTGAAATAATAATATTCCTAAGGAAAATATGGTACAAGTATTCTCATAATAAAATGATATTTCTTTAAAAAGCATATCATGTAATGAGATATGTGACATTATTATTATATTACGTCATTTTATGGAAAATTTGTTATGAGTTATTAAAGTAAATGCTTGATTTCTAAAGAAAAAACGTAGAAAAATTCTATTTCCTCCTACTAAATCTTTTTGCTTGATCCTTCTACATCGTAAGGGTCTGTTTGGTTAGACGGAAAGGAATGTCAAAGAATGGAAAGGAGGAGGTAATGAAATAAGTCATTAGCATTGTATCGACATGTTTGTTTGATTTGTTAGAATGAAATGAATTATTACTATACAATGTTTGATATTGAGAAATAGACGTAAAAATGGAATGAAATAAAATTTAATTAAAAATTTAAGAGTAAAACTATTAAATTATAGCATTTCACTCCATTTTCTGAAAGAATGAGAAAAAAACACACATCTTCCAAGGAATGAAAATCTTTAAAACAAAAGAAATCACATTTCGTACTTAATGACTCATTATATTCTTACATGACTAACAAACATTTTTTTGACAAGAGAATAGAATGATTGTTTCCTTTCTCTTTCCATACCACCATAATAAATACAACCTAAATGATTAACACGTGTAATTTACTAATTCTCTTTTATTATTTCATCCATTGATTTTAACACTTATCTTGATTTTGTAAGTAAAAATAAAGAATAGATTGATGTAAAACCTTGCAATAATATATAAAAGGGAAAAGAATTAATTAGATAGAATGTAAAATTTGTTTTATTGTTTGTGTTTCTAGTTGAAAGGAAAGAAATTAATATTTTTTTTATGAAATATATATAGTCTTGTTTGCCCCATACAGTCGATCGAAAGTTCTTAAAGCACCCGCAATACGTGCTTGTTAACCCCTATAATGAGCGAAAACAACACCAACTAGTCGTTATTTCCATTGTGATCAGGGGCGGACCCAGGATTTGAGATGAGTGGTAGCACCGGACCTAAGATTTGAAATGAGTGGTGGCACCGTCTCGAAAAAATCGGAATTTACACTACGAAATGGTAAAACCGTCTCGAAAAAATCAAAATTTACACTACGTACGTAAAATTGTGTGGTGTCCCGTGCCCCCACACTCCTCTATAGAGGTCCGCCCCTGGCCTCAGCATCATCTTCATCGGTTGAAGTCATCGGATTTCATCAGTTCCGTCGCCGCCTTCCTCCGCAGTTACCGTTCCGTCACTGCCTTCCTCGGCTCCGTCGCTGCCTTCCGCCTCAGCCTAGGTGAGTCCCCGCTCTCTCTCTCTCCATCGCTGTCTTCCCCACACAGAGAAAAACTTTACAAGCAACAAAGGAGTGGCATAATTGTGGAGAATTTTGACAATTAAACAGAGATTTAATTAGGGGTGTTCACAAGGTGGGCGCAGGAAGTGGATTTTTTTCAAATCGTCACTACGGGACGGGTGCCTAGTTTTACGAACTAAAATTGAACCGCAGATAACGGGTACCTAAATGGAGACGGGTATCTACGGTTCAGGTCACGGTTATCCTATAATTGAGTTGTTTTCAACAAGTTAATATTCATAATAAAACAATAAACAATTGTAGAATCAAGTCAACAATAAATAATGGTAGAAACAAGTCACCAATAATGAATAAATCACCGGTAGAAATCGAGCGGATTTTCAATGAGAGCCTTGTAGAAACAAAAAACCGATAGGCTTGAAGTCGGCATTGTTGATCGATTTTAGTGTCTCCATGTTGAACTCTCGACCGTTGCAAGTTTGCAAACTCTCGATGTCGAAGCTCAAAAAAAGAATTGAGGGAGACAGTGGGGGCTGCTAAAGGTAAGTTAGGTAATTTTGAGATATTTTAAGTTTTCTAATGGCTTTTGTTATTTCATATTAACAAATATATGTAGTTTTAAATACCATATATGGCCAGTCATGTTGTAGAATATGAATATTGATGAACAAATTGCCATTTTTCTTCATATTCTTGCTCACAATGTTAAGAATCGTGTCATCCTATGTCAATTTCGACGTTTAGGAGAAACGATTAATAGGCATTTTTCTTGAAATGCAGTCATACGAAGGGCAATTATGTCATTTTATATTATTGAAATCAAATTAATCTACAGTGCCTGGGAACAAAACAAAATATGGAATTGGATCGCAGTTCCATTCATTGTGAACCAAACAGATTAGAGATTCAAATTTCAATTCAATGACAAATTCTAACTCCTTCATAGATTTCAATTCCTTCAGAAACATTTCGCGAACCAAACACCACCTTATGGTTCCCCTTTGATTGCATCCAAAAGAAAGGTAATCCTTGAATAAGAGTAAATAACCCGAAAATAAACTCCTTGTTTTTGTTGAATACAACCTCATTCCTTGACTTCCAAATCTCCGAGCAATATGTGGAGATAACCGCATTAAAGACTTCAAGTTTAGATACCTTAAAGTTTGCCAGCTCGCCCCAAGATAATAAAACATCGAGCGACCCATGAGGAATCTCCAAATTCCACGACTTTGCAATTTCTTTTAGTAGGCTTTGGGAAACGTAACAATCCACAAATAAGTGTTCCTCCGTCTCAGTGGTTAGCGAACAAAAAGGGGAATTTGAGGATTCCAAAATAATACCTCGTTTCTTTATATTACTAAAAGCTGCTAATCTCTTGTGTTGAGTTTTCCACATATGTATGTTCACCTTGCTCGGGAGAAACTTTACCCATTTAGTAGTAAAACCATTATTGTTGTATAATAGTTTCTCATCCTACTCCTTACGAAGTGATGCAACTGTGAAAATCCCCGAAGAATCAAGGGTCCACTTCTATCTTCTATCTACTTGTTGATTATCAACCACAACCAATATAAGTTCCAAGCATGCCTAGCACATACTTACATAGCGTGAGTCTTCCCGTCGAAGAGAGAGACGAGGCTTTCCAATTTGAAAGTTTTGATTGGAGCTTCTTTATCAATGGTTGACAAACAGACCTCTTCTTCATACTTGAAACCACTGGAAGGTCAAGGAATTTAAACCGAATCTGCCCAACTTTACACTTAATTCTGGCTGCCAAATTAGACATAACATCCGTATCCACTCCTATGCCCGATAGACTAGTTTTGAGAAGATTCACCTTTAACCCCGAAGAAAGGTGAAAACACTTTAGTATTCTGATCAAATTTAAACATTTAATTTCGACCATTTACCCACAAATAGTGCATCATGCATGTAGAAAAAAATGAGAAAGTGTTGGGCCATTGTTAGGAAGATTAACCCCCTATAATACCCAAGGTCCATGCTTTTCTCAAAGCAACATTTAGGGCCTCCATTGCAATGATAAAAAGAAACGGGGCAAGAGGATCCCCTTGCCTAACTCCTCGAAACATATTGAATTCCTCGGTGGGAGCTCCATTTATCAAAACAGAAACGTTTGTAGATTGAGTGAAATTTCTGATCCAAACTCTCCACTTTTGCCCAAAATTTAACAGTTCCAAAATCGAGTAAAAAAAGTCCCAATTTAAGGAATCAAATGCTTTCTCTATATCGATTTTCAATAAGAAAAGTTATTTCTTTGATCTTTTTGCCTAACTAATGGCTTCATTGATTATTAAAGGCCAATCAAGAATGCTTCTACCTTTTAAAAACGTTGTTTGCTCCCCTAAAATTAATGTTCCAATAACATATTGTAGTCGACATGAAAGAAGCATAACAATGATTTTGTAAGTACAACCAATTAAGCTAATAGGTCTCAAATCCGAAAAATATATAGGATCATTATTTTTCAGGATTAAAGTGATAAAGGAAGAGTTTGAACCATTAGCAAGAGTGACTAAAGAATAAAAAATCAATAACAGCAGCAACAATGTCAACACCAAGATCATCCCAAAACTTTTTAATAAAGGCGAAAGTAAGCCCATCAGGTCCTTGAGCCTTATCACCATCACATGCCTATATCGCACCCTAATCTCCTCCATACCGAAGAGGGCTTCAAGCCTTCAAGTGTTAAACTCTGTTCCGTAGAAAGGGTGGAAAGCAAGCTACTCGAGAACTTTGGCCGACGAGAGCATGTTTCCTTAAACTTTTCTTTAAAAATATCCTAGTAGAGGCTTTTATAACCCCTAGACCGCTGGTCTAAACACCATGTATTGGCGAACCATGAATATTCTGCCTATGATTTTGTTTGAGGATATTATGGAAATATTTATTATTTTCATCCCCCATCCGAGACTATTTTATTCTTGTCTTCTCCTTAAATCTAAGAGCTCCTGTTTTTCAGATTCAAATATCTTAACTTTCAATTCCGTTCGTTTTGCTTGATCCTCAATCGATATGCCTGCCGATTCTTCCTTGATGTCTAGATCATGAAGCGCCTTTTTCAACTTGATAAGAGAAGAAGAATCTGAAACCTTGTTTTTTCACCAGGATTTTATACAATTATTGAGATGAATCCACTTTGCTTTAAGCCGGGAAGCCGGATTATGATCTAGCCAATTAGCTTTACTTGAGCACCAATTGTCTTTTACCACCTTATGTAATCCGCTGTCCATGAGCTAAGAATCGAAAAGCTTGAAATCGGGAGGGCCAAAATATTTTGAGAGACCAAAATTCTATGAAGTTCATTAAGTTTCAACCGATCTACGCTGAATCTTGTATACTTACGACCCCCATTACGCACTTCGATTAAACCCGAAGAGGAGATAAAGTTATTAAATTTGCTAAATTGGGAGAAGCAATATTTAACAGCTATTCATTGCCTCTTCGAATTTAATTGAAATCATAAGAGTATTCAATTTTGACGATCTAAACTCAGCAAGATTGACAAAGTTTTAGTTATCATCAATTTCTTTGAGCTACATCAAAATCCTTTCATGGAGATCCTCCCTCGTCACTACTTTGATTATTGGCCCGCCTTATTAAAATCGACTAATATTGATTTTGGGCCTCCCCGTTTCAGGTTATTCAAATTATGGCTTGCAATGATAAAGGTTAAAGGTTGCTGGTCCACAACGTAAGACTCGTGATATCAAGTATCAATAGATAAACGAAGTAATCACATAGAATGATAATGATCTTGGATATATGAAAGTTACGTAAATGTGATGCTATATACGGACAAGAACACAATGTTTAAGAATAATAAAAGCTTCGGTTAAAATTAGGGTTAAAAGCAAAATATTTATACATTTAGGTATTTACATAATAGACTATAATATATCACTAATGTCATATTGACACTAAACTTCACAGAACTGTAATGAACACAACTAAGAGATCTAACACTCAAGTATGGCAAATTGGCATAAGATCTCTCCGTCAATGGTATATGGATATATAATCTACGTTATCTTAAACCATCAATAAGATATTTTTTTAAGATGAAGTTCTTGGAGAGCCTTCATCTCGGCGACGTTTTATTTGCAATTCCTTCAATGCCCTTTTGCTTGTTCAAAGTTCGAACCTTGAAGAATCATTTACCCTCGAAGTAATTAAGATTGCTATTTGGGCCTGCGACTGAGAGAAGACCCAAGGGACAGATGGTTTCACATTCTCCTTCGTCAAAAAAATATTGGCATACTCTGGGGCCTAATTTGGTTGTGGTTGTTTTTGATTTTCATATGATTGCCACTCTTGCTGCAGGTTCTAATTCCTCGTTTATCACATTAATTCCGAAAGTCTAAGACCCAAATTTTTGACTTCAGACCTATAAGTTTAATTGGCTGTACTTAAAAAATCGTTGCCTAACTTGTATCACTTAGGCTGTTCAAAAAAAAAACAAAAAAAAAAACGTATCACTTAGGCTGCAAAAAGTCATTGATATAATAACTAGGGGGAACAAACGGTTTTACAGAAAGGGTGCAGTATTTTGGACAGGTCTCAAATAATAAATGAACTCATCTGATTTGCTATTAACCGGCCAGATGATAGATGATGTGTGATGGGACTAAGGAGGGTTCTTAGTATGTTTCCACAGCAAACAAGATAGTAGTGGATGATATAACTTATTGTAAATGGTTTTATTACCTAGGAGGGGATAAGTAGGTGAAAAGTGCAAAAGTCGACATTTTGATGCGCCAATTGGATATATATATAAGTCAATCCATGCACTGAGGTGGTGACGGACTTGGGAAGTTAGGTCATGGGTAGCACAAAATATTTTACAGATTGCTCATATTCGCAAATAACTGTTGTACTGAAATTCCATTGAGTTAGATTTAATTATTTACTTTTTTTGGGTTAATCTTGGATTTTTTATTCGCTTTCGTTTGGCTTGGTTATTGGTTTTAGATTTTCTAGATTAGAATAGTAGTGATAGAAATATTACAAATAACTAAATATATAATTGGAAGTAATTAAAAACAGGATGTAATGAATTGTAAAAAATGAAACAGGTAAAAAGATGGACGGGTGAGAGTGGAACGAATGCCTTTTAGTTTACTATAAAGACTTTGACCATTAGCCATAGTTTTATCAAGTTGAAATGTAGCGATAGAGCAACATTAAATGACTTGTAGCAATACTAAAAATATTAGGAACCATCGAAATATTTTACACTTCGGACACACAATGATTGTCACATGACTAAATGCTAAGGTCTCTTTACGTAGAATATCCGTAGTAATGATTGTCAACATAATTGACACATGACTAAATGCCTATAATAATGATTCATGTCATTGCCATGGATTCACAATCGTAAACAAGCTTGTACACGAAAGAAGAAAAAAAGGAGAAAGCATGACACATGTCATTGAGACGAAGAGCTTTACAGATGACGTGGCATGACAAAAGGACAGGAGTATATAACATACGGTGATGGGGCTTCACGAAGTGCTCGGGATTAACTACACCGCCCACTCTTAATCACATTATTCGATCTCTTTGTTCGTATGATGTGCTAGATTTGATGAATGGATTCATTGTCTCCTAAGCCCATTAGTTTCACAACCAACTTAGGCAACAAGGATTCTCAAAGCTTCATGTCGTTCATAATAAAATTGCACAATCGCATAATTATAAGGTAAAGTGGTTAATAAACTATCATTCGATTAACGAGTGTCCAACACCGTTGACCTATGTCACTATTGATCGTGTTTTGGTGGTAGTAGACAGTGATGATGGTTGTTGTTAGTGGTGACAGTGTTATTTTGTTAATTGTGATAATAGTAAGGTGACGTTTGGTTCGCAGAATGTTTCTGAAGGAATTGGAATCTGTGAAGGAATTGGAATCTGTCAGGAATTGGAATTTGAA
>JAUEJL010071750.1:0-16501 GCA_032274825.1 Drosophyllum lusitanicum | reverse complement strand
CAAATTACCCTTAATTAATTAAGGATAAGTTTGATTAGTTTAAGGTTATCCATTAACAACTCTTTAATCTAGACCCTTCATCTTTTTGATCAATGACTATAATTGGTTCTCACAGTTTTCGTACGAAAAATTGTTCTCGTTTGAACCGTCTCCTATATATACATATATACAGGGTAAGAATCCTATAGAAACAGTCTTAAAATGTGCGACAGTGGAAACATAAAATTTGATTTGACTTTCAATATGCCATTTTTATTTAAATCAATATGTTTTATAGAAGAAAAAATTAGATGCAACAAAAAATAGTGTATGCAGAAAATGTTGCATCTGATGCACCATTTTTATGAAATAACGAAATAAAGGTGGTTGGCAATAGAGATTCAAGGAGATGATGGTAGATAAATATGAAGATGTAGAGTCTTATGGGTGAGGATGGAAAAAAAGTCTGAGGATTAGGAGACAAAAATTAGGGTATATGCAGTGTTTCTACCATCGCGCATTTTAAGACTGTTTTTATTTGATCTTTGCTCTCTCTCTTTCTCTCTCTCTATCTCTCTCTCTCTCTCTATATATATAAGCATCGTACCCGCACAATATTGCGATGACGAATAGTTTTTGTTTTACAACATATGGCTTTAAAAAATGTAATGATATGTTATTTGCGTGATTCAATGTCACAAAAAGTTTTTTTCACCCAATATGTCCATTTTTTAATTTTTTTTATTTGCATCAACTATTTTATTAATTTTAAAATAAATTCTACAAGACATTAAAATAAGAAAAAAATTATATTTATGAAAAAATGAGAGAGAAGTTAATAAGATTTTAAAAAATTTGTTGATATGAACGGATAATTGTGTTTTTATGAGAGAATATTTTGAATGAAATAAATAGTTGAAGTAAATTAAGAGAAATAGTGAAATGGTTAAAGATTGAGTGGATGAAATTAATTTAAATAGAATTAAAGGTCAAGATATTATTTTGATTGAATTTTAAGAACTTTTAAAGTTAAGGAACAAAGAATGTTAAATAGTTTATGTAGCAGTATATTATTTGCATCAACTATTTTATTAATCTTAAAAATAAATTCTAAAAGACATTGAAATAAGAAAAAAGATTTATATTTATGAAATAAGGAGAGAGAAGTTAATAAAATTTTAAAAATTGTGTTGATATGAATGGATAATGTGTTTGTATAAGAGAATACTTTAAATGAAATAAAAAGTTAAAGTAAATTAAGAGAGAGTGTGAAATGGTTAAAAATTGAGTGGATAAGATTAATTTAAATAGAAATCAAGATACTGTTTTGATTGAATTTTAAGAACTCTTAAGTATCATTTGTTTCGTAGAATTCGAAAGAATAGAATTGATTTGAATTCCATCCAGCCAACCTATAGAATGAACTTTCCATTACTCAAGGGAATGTAACTATTCTAACAAATAAGGTTCTATTCAAAAACAAATCTACTAAACGCAATACAACACGGAATTTGATTTCAATTTCATTTTATTCCTTCGAATTCCGTGAAACAAACGAGACCTTAAAGTTAAGGGAGAGAGAATGTTAAATGGTTTATATAGTAGTATATATATATTTGTGTGTGTGTGGAATTTCATTTGAGAACTGTTCTTATTGGAAGTACCACAAATACCATTTGTAACCATTATTAATACTCATTAATAGAGGGATCTTTGTCTTTTATATTATTTTCCAACCGTGAATTAAGTTCAGTTGGACTGTCATTAAAGACCAAGGCTTAATTTTTTCAAAATACCCTCATTAATGAGTTATTAATAACTCTTTAATGAGCCATTATTTTTATTGACCATTGATTTAATTTAATTAAGCGTCAAGATTAGTTCTCGTGGTTCTCGCAATAAAAATGGTATGTATATAGGGAGAAATTCATTTGAGAACCGTTCTTATTGCGAGTACCACGAATACCATTTATAACCACCATTAATGCTCATTAATAGGGATATTTTGGTCATTTATGTATTTACCCAACCGTGAATTACGTCTGGGTAGATGAGTTGTTATTAGACTGACTTAGTTTTTCCAAAATACTTTTCATTAATGAGTTATTAATGAGCAATTAATGAGCCAATCATTAATCATTAATGAGCCGTAAAAATTATCAGTCATTGATTTTTTTAATCAATGGTCAAGATTGGTTCTCGTCATTCTCACAATAAGAATAGTTCTCAGATGCACACTTTCTTTTATAATATATATATATATATATATACACACACAAATAGACTATAACACTATAACTCATTCCTCGAATAAATATTGGTAAACTATTTATTACCAATCTTTGGTTTGATGGAAGACCTACTTTTTAGTTTTTTACTTTTTGAAAAGGGCCTTTAAAATATAAGGGTCAATCCTGTCTCGTAACATCATAACGTTGATTTTTAGGCTTTAGGGTATGTTTGACAGAAGTAGTTGGTAACTGGAACTGGAAGCTGGTAGTTGGAAACTGGAAACTGGTAGTTAGAACCGGAAGCTGGAGCTTTTTTTTTATAATATGCGTTTGGCAGAGTAGCTGGTAAATAGAGCTGAATAGTGTAAAATGACGAAAAAGGACAAAGCCAAAAAGAAAAATACAAAAAATGACCGTGAAAACGAGAACTACAATAATACGAACTACAAATCATCGACAGAAAGATTATTAGTTTCAAATAGAAATAGGTGAAAACCTTACTTGATTAATGAACGTGAGAGACGGAGACGAGAACTTTATCCGGCACCAGAGTGAAGGGAAGAAGACGGAGCTTCCTGCTTCGCCATTTGAGGTTTCAATGGTACGGTAGATGTGTACGTATATATAAGGAATAAGGGGAGGGGAATGTCGACCTAATAAAAAACGGAGGAACTTTAGAAGCGTAAATAAATTAAAAGGCTAGTATGATAATTTTACCAACAAAAAGCTTTTAGCCCATTTTAAAAGCTTCTTCTACTAGCTTTTAAATTTGAAGTTTTTTGTTTAGAAAAAAACATATAGCTTTTTCATCCGAACATGACTACAAGTTTTTTTTGTCAAAAAAAAAAGGTAAAAGCTTCAAAAAGCTCCCTAAACAGACCCTTAATACTATCACATACCGTACACACGAGGCTTTTCTGTTAATGATAGATAACAAACCTTAAGTTAATCGACTAATAGTGCAGGAAGTTCCGCATAAACTTTAAGTTATAAAGACAAATAATTTAAACCAAATCTATAAATTATATATAATAACATTGTGTAGGAATAAAATGTAAGAATTTTTGTTTGGCTGGAGTAGTAAGATTGTTGTGCTATAGACTTTGGGTCGATTTTGAAACCAGCATACAACGGTTTTCTTTTATTTTTCCCTACTTTGCTTAATTGCTTTTGTACTTTCCCCATTTTTTTTGAACAGTTGTTGTCTTGGTTGCTACCATTTCAGGCTTTTAATTTTGACATATAATGTTTTATGCATATACAATTGTATATATGTGAATTTCTTATTTTTAGCTATATTTCGATATAAATTTTATTGTAATTATAAAATTATCTAAACAAGCATTTTCTGAAATCTTAATCTTAAATAAAATTCGTTATATAAACATCATATTATATTAAAATTTATGTCAAAATATAGATAAACATAACTTGGTCTATAAATAGATAAATATATATTTAATAACCCTTACTTATTTTTTTATATTTTAAAAAATAACCCTGGTGAACTCTATAACGGTTAATCAAAATATTATTTTGAAATTCTTTATGTTTTATAATGAAAAAAAGAGCATTTTTCTATAAAAATATCTTTTGTTAATTGTGAAGATTAATAAAGTTAAACATTATGTTAGACATGATACAAAAAGATGAAACATTAATATATTCGAACTCCAACTAAATCGTGGGAACAAATTATGAATTGTTTAAAATAAAAGTTCACGTTAGTTTTTGTATTATTCATTTTTACTTTTATTTTCCTCCATAAAGCGCAGTATATCTATAACTCGTTACTATTAACTTTTGAGATTTATTTATATCTATTATAAAAAAAGGTTAAGACCATTAAATAGCATGTTACTTTTGAAAAAATATTTATATAAATAATTTACTTTTTTTATTGTCTAAATACGGTTTTGGCTCTATACAAAATTTTCACCGTTCCTCCTTCCTTCTCTTTTTTTTTTAATTTTTAATAGGTATTGAGTAGGTCTCAAAATTTAACGTGATAGTAACCATTATAGGATTGAATAACGAAAACAAACTGATATAACAATATAATGAATATTGTACGGTGTAACCACTTCTTACACCCTCACCGGGCTAAACCCTAATAAAAATGTTTTGTTTTGTTTTATTTTATTTAATAAGGATAGGCAAAAGTAGAAACGAAGATAGTGCAAGGACCAAACGTACGTAATGTATGCTTTTCATATGCTATGATTGATGAGCTGCGCCTGTGCTTGTGGGGGATTCTGACACTGACCCCTTTCTCATCTCTTTCCCACCTTCTAATGAATCATTGTCCTCACCTTCTTTCTATTTTCATACCCGGAGATAGATATTTTTATTTGTAAACTTGATTCATTCGAAATAAATTTATGCTTTACTAATTTATAAAATAGCTTCAAAGATGTTGTACCTTCGATGAATGAATCAAATTTATAAGTGAAAGAATCATATCCCTTTTATATCACCAACTTATGCTTATTTATTTTTTAAATCTTCATTTAGGATTGGTCAAAATTCCATTCATCATATCTTCCTTCACATTGATGATCCTTATGCATAATTTCAAATGCAAGAACCCTCTTTGCTAATTCTTTAAATTTAAGAAGCCTAACCATAATTTTATATAAATTACAAGGCCTTAAAATGTAATTTACTCGACCATTAAGGTAAAAATGTTCAAGCATATTTGGTCTTTTTACAAAGATCATTATGATTTACGGGCCGGGTTGGTTTGGTTTGGTTACAAACCCGGAGGATTAGTGGGTTTTTAAAGACCTTTGAAGAGCATGCCATAAGGTAAGTTTCCTTGCAATAAGGATGCCAATGCCCCCCAATTATCGTGATAAGTCACATTCTTCAATGGCATAGTCAAATGGAGACCAGAAATCGGCAAAGTGTGGGGTTGCATACAACTTTAACTTCACAAGGTACAAGCAGATAAAGCATTATCTCAATACTAGATCAGTAGAAAAACATTGCCAGAATGAAAGCATTAGCAAGAAGACAGGACCACCCCTCCCAAACTAAACCACAAGTGACAACCAGAAACTTGATGTCTGGAGTGACACCCAAACAATGTACAGTTTCCAATGCACCACGTACAAGTCAATGTCTTGTTATCGATTGAGACTTCACCATTACGACAACAAAGAACACACGACCACGATTAGAAACAAGTCATGAATCATAACCGGACGCTTTATGTTAATGCAATATTGCAATGTACAAGTTTCATTGCACAGGATACATCATACACGGGTCCTTATCAAGTTATCAGCCCTTGGCTGTCCAAGAACTCCAAAAGGATGAGACAAAATGATTCAAGACAATGCAAGTAATAATTGATCAGTGAAGGTGGTTGTCTTAGTTCGGTCGTTTTCAAGGATACGAAATTTGGCATTTCAAGCTTTTTAAAGTGGGGTAACAGAATAAAGAAAGAAGAAAATATTCGGCATTCCATAATCACCGCCATTTTTATCGACCTTATCGTCTTATGGTACCCCATTTTCGCGTGTAAACAAGATGACAAGTTGCAGGCGTCCCACATGCCATTAAGACACAAAAGCTACAGATAACCTACCAGTTTCTGTAGCTCCATTTTCACAATCAAACAGTTGATCAAACATTACCCCTTTAATGCAGCAAGCATAAGCTGTAGGTAAATCAATGCCACATGAGATGCCAATGAACCCCTGTATGTCATACCTCATGAACCCTGGGTCCAGCGAGGTGCCTGGTAACTTATCAACCAGGTTCAATATTTCAACGCCTTACCATGGCTGGCTAATTTAATGTTTATCTAGGTTTTTTTTTTTTTGAAAAACAATGTTTATCTAGGGTTTTAGGAGGATGTTTTATACAACACACACACACACAAAACAGTTGTAAGATTCTGGGTTGAACACATAAAATTTCCCGGGTTTGTTATTTTCCTTGGTGAAGTTGGAAATCTGTACAACTTTTTAACGTTTATTGATACATGCACTTGACGAACATTAACACAAGTACATAACATAACATCGATATGGGTATAATCGTCAACCAAAACTTTATTCAAAAATGTTTCTGGGGCCAAACAAATCTTCCTCAGACTGGAGAGTGATTTATGTGTCTAAAATAATAGATGTCCAAGCATTTGAACGTTTTCCTTTTACTCCTTTGTGCATGTATAGCTCTGTTTATTTTATACTTTAAACTAGTTGCCAGTGGCGGAGCCAGCCCGATTGACCAATAGCATCTATTTAGCTTTTCGTATAGAAAAATGAGTTTTGAAATGAATTAGCACTACGCACAAAACTATGACCATTGGTGTGGGTTACTACCGGCTGCTAGCTAGGTCCGCCCCTGCTAGTTACATCATTTCTTAACGAACCAAATCAGAAGAAACGTGCACACGATAAATTAACTAGGTAAACTTTTATTAATCATTTTGTTTATAACTTACACTTTCTGCCTGAGATTTTGTGAAAAGCTCTTCTGGGCACGTTTCAAAAAAGCTACCAAAGTTGTCATCTTCAGCAATGGTGGGCATGTTGGAGACAACTTTAGATGAAGATGGATCGCATAGTTGAAGGTGGTAATCCCATATATTATACTTAAATCTGGCATCACTCCCTGAACTTCCCTCAGATCTAACAACTTTCCTTTCAGCCCCAGGAGCACGTGCAAACAAGGTGGGGGTTTTGGGTGATGTATGTGATTTCTCTTTGACAGGAAGAACAGCACTGATGCTCCCATTATTGGACGGGCTTTTGGCCCGAACATGTTGATTAGGAGATAGCTTGGGAGATCTTTTTGGTGTGGAAGATGAGGCTGGAGATAAAGGCGATGAAGGTGTTGAGTTGCTGCTATGGCTACTCGACACTTCAAAATGACCTGTTAAGCCTGCAGCTGAACCCCGTTTATTTTTCCTGCGTCTTGCTTTCTCTTTTCCCGTTTTAACCGTAAGATTGTCAGGTTTTGGTGGCTCAGCTGCCATGGACTTCAACTCCGAAGTGGTTGATGCTGATGATGATGTCACCACTTGCTTAGGAGTTTCGGGTTTTAAGCAAATGTCCGAAAAATGTGTCTTGGACAAACTTCCACTTTTAATTGTGACTGAAAACATACATGAGCACGCTACGAAAATTAGAAGTACGGAAACAAGAACCGCGAGAACGAATTTCTTGAATCTTATCCAAAAAAGAGATCGTCTGCATATCATGAGTGTTAGTGTAGGAAGAGTGACTTTTACGGGGATGACTAGTATGCCACCAGACATAGCCAGCTCAAGTTCTCGATGTACCGATTCTGCACAAATACCCACATGATATGATATTATAATCTTGCGTGATTCCCCGGGCTGCAAAGAAAAACCTTTACAGTTACCCACCACAAACCCATCCAACTCACACTTGGTCCCTGAAACACTAATTCTGTTGACTTCAAGGGGCAAATCTCCAGTGTTCTTTGCAAACAAAACTTTCATGAATGATTGTCCATAGTTGTGTTTGAGCTCTATGGTATGCACAGGATCCGAACCGTCAAGTAAAATTAATGAAACCGAACCCCCAGCACCACGTAACGATAGCCACTCAACACCTGAAAGATTGTTCCTTACAAGGGCTGAACTTCTCCATGCACATCGATCTGCTGGGTGAAAAACGATTGGACCAAGAACTGCTTTTCCATGAGGATGAACATAGGCCTCGGTTAATGCATGTTGTGCTATTGAAAAACCGTACCGTGAAGGAGTCATGTGATTATTATTCAGAACCATAGTGTAAGATGGAGAGGGCTGAAAATTTTCATCTGATTCTCGGCATTCATTGATAATTTCTCCCGAGTTTAAAAGCAGCTGCATAACAACAGGTTGATCACTTGGGTTTATGACATTGATCCACCTAGACTGATGAGTACCAACATGAATCATGGAGAACATAACCTCATGATCATCAAGCACAGACATATCATTTGCGGTCCCTTGAGATCTCCAGTTTCCTAGTACTGATTCATCAGCTTTTGCCATTTCTCTTGCCTTCAATACAAGCATAGTGTGTCTGAGAAAGCAGATTTTAACACAGGATAATGGAACATAAAGTTCTTTCTCATAACTAAGCGAACACGGATACACTTTCATGTCAGCTAACAGTTTAAACATATAGAAAATGTCCCGTTTAACATCAATGAGTATATTTTGAACCCCTTTTCCCCGAAACTACAAGAAGCAAGAAAGTATATGATAGTGATAAATAAAATACAGAAGCCACAGGTTTTAAGTAGAAATTTTACTGGCTGGAACATAAGTGCATAAATCAAACTGGAACCAGAAAAGGTTACATTTTTAGTGCGGGAGAGTTTATTGTTTAGTATGTAATTAACTATTCTTTATGTATGAGAACATTATACTCACACTGTCACACAATAAAGGATAAGCTTAGAGAGATCTTAAAACTATTGAATGTGCCATAGAAAACCAACAGATCCAAGTCCTTTCAGCTCCAAGGATTGGTCTAAATATCATGATCCATAAAGCAACAAAGAAATGTACATAGTAAGATGCTTACAAGTTTATACTATTTAAGTATTTATAACTAAAAGAGTGACACAATAGCTTCTCCAATGATTGAAATGAGAATAATAACTAAGTTACACTAGAAAAACCAAGGATAAAAGATAAAAGATTATGGGGATGTTTGGATGTGCGTTGTCACAGTGATATTTGCAATTTGAAGAATCTAAATTAGATAATTACTTGCTAAACGCAAGGATAGGTAGATAATTTAATGTTTTTATAAAGACTTCCTTGAAGCACTTTATTTACAATTTTACATGTCTCCATAAAACTGATTATTTTAAACTTTGTAGGTATGATCACTTTACCAAGATACATCAAACAGACCCAATAATAACATGGAAAGAAATTACAATACCTTGACTTCCAACAATGGTTGTGCGTGGACATTACTGGATTTTGTTTCTGTGTGGTTATAATTTAACGCTTCATATCCCGCATAAGAATGTGGCTGTGAACAAAGACTGGCAATATCACTGCAAGATATCTCGAGCTCAGGAGCATTTGATTTATTAGTTTGTACAACTAATTTGCAGTTCAGATTCATATGTGAACTCAGAATATAAGCAACCTTAGCCACTTGTGTCGTAGTATGAGGAAACAATATTAACCCTTCTACATATTTAGTCTGCAAAGACACCGAGTTTTCACCAACTGAACTAATTTTGACAACACTCAGCAGGTCAGGACCATCATTTTCCACCAAGAGCGAAACATCGGTAGTTCCATTAGCATCACAAGGCATTAAAACATCGAGTGAAATTGAAAGACGAGTCTCGAGATCGTAAGATCCTGATTTCCCTCCAAAATTGGCTTCATAAACTATTGTATCTGAGTTGTCTCTTGAAGAATTATTCAGCAATTGGACACAAAAAGAACCAAATATGTTAGTTTGAGACCAATATGGGAACTCTAACTCTAAAATTGGCTCATGATCGTTTGGGCTAACGGTCCATGTTGTTTGTGGCCTTATTGCCATTATTGGTTGGCCACCTTGATCAGTTTTGATATCTAACCACTCGTTAACACTACTTTCAGAAGAACCTGTGTGATGAATCACACTGCAAACACCGTTAGCTGAATATGAAACGTTCCCGGAAGAAAACGACATCCAAGCACTTACTTCTTTCAAATGCAACACTTTGTCTGAAGGATTGAATAGTGAAACAACCCATGGGCTTGAACCAACTGATGACTGTATCATGTAAGGAGGCTCAACTGCATAGCCTTGGGCTTGAACCAAGAACCCACCTAGACTTGTTTGCAGTATTAGGTGAGCTGAAGACAAACCTAAACATTTTGGCAGGAACACAAAACATATAGAAGCAATTTCACCAGGCCCAAGCTTGATTTCGGTGTGATTGCATGGATAGAATTGTGTATTGGTACTGTATGGTTCAAACACAATCAAAACACTACTTTTATGTCTATTTTCCACAGTCAGAAAAGCTAAAGACGGAAAATGTAAATACTTTTCTCCCCAGTCAAGAAAGGGGCTAATTTGTACATTTAGTGATGAAAAATCATTCACACGAGTAGATTTTATCCTAATAGATGGTGTGTCATTTTCATCATCACTATCAGAAGTATCTTGAGCACTAGTTTTCAATTCAAGTGAGCAAGAAACAGCAATCCCATTTAATAACTGAAAGTTACCATGGTTTGATGACTGGAGATCATCTTTTACAAGTACTGCCTCATCTGATTTAATCCCAGAAAAACCCGAAACATTTACTTCTGCACTATGAAAATCAGAAAAGAAACTGGATAATGTTGAAGGGAAACAGAACAGGTCTGAACGTCTACAGATGTTTTCAAGATTTAGTTTTGGTGGCAGGACTCGATTCCTACCGTCACCAACAAATACATGTTGTGAACCTGAGCTCAAGTCATTTCCATAGGACCCATACTCATCATAGCCCATTGGATTTTGGGTCCCGGTCATGGTACATGGTCCGAATGTTGAAAGATAAAAAACAGCACATAATGCAACCACCTTAAAATGCAATGCTTCAACATCATGGCAAAACCATCTGGAGAAAACAATAAGTTATAACTATATTGCATAGGTAGTTTAAATATGAGATTTGTGCAGGACACAACCCCCCAACAGCATATGTAAAATACAAATAAATATCGTACGCAAATTGCAATGGCAGAGAAATATAAAGAATAATCCAAATGAGTGGTGGCAATCATGGGGGGAAAGATACTTAAAACAAAGTTTTTTTTCAAAAATAGAAAGTCTGATTTAGACTCTTGATGAAAATTGAAATTGATTCAAAACATCTATATGAGAAACTGATAGCCACAAAAATCTTTCTACAGGGTGTTTGGATCTACCTTTTAAAAGTGCTTCTTGGCTTATTTCTATTTGGAGAATCATAATCTGATAATTAGATAACCATGTAAATTATGGATAGTTAAGTAATTTTACATTTATCTTGATATTTGGTTTTCTTATAGCAGCTCTAAATTCCCCCAAATATGATTAAAAGTTACAAATGATAAATTAAAGACATTGAATACAAATACCAAAGTGGTGCTCTTTTCTCCCCTCTGTAATGGGGTGAGATATTTAGTATATATACTGCTTAAAACTTAATAACTTTCATAAGATGGTGATTGAACTGTTAACTAACAGTAACGATGACCAAATAGGGAATTCAAGATTTAAAAAAGTAAAAACTCCTATTTTTGTGGAACTTCCATACAAAATCTCTATTTTAATGTTCTAAACTTACTAACTCAATAACAAAAGAAATTATCCCCAAATTTTATCAAACTTACAAAGCGAAAATCGGTAAACCATTGATGATCATCACACAACCGATTAATAGCATAAGCTTAAATTCAACTAACTCATACTACTGCAAACAATTGCTAAAAAAACAACGCAAACAAGAAAACGGAAGCATCTATTAATTATGAAAGAAAGAACAGAGGAACGATGGAATTACCGATTGTAGAACATGGCGGCAAGCCCTGTGCTATTTCAGCTGGTGACGATCAAAAATGCGAGCTAGGTTTTCAATAGAATAATCTTCGAGACACAAAAAGAAACATCTGATAAAAGTTTTTCTAGGGTTTGTGAGGGTTTTTCAAGCTTTTTTGTCTCGTTAAAAATACCTTAGAAAGGAAGCGCACCTCAAGAACACACACTCACACCTTTTTACACACACTGATATACAGCCAATGGATGGCCTCGAAGAACGAACGAGAAAAATATTTGGAAAACGGAAAAAGAAATTTGGTTTTTTGTCGAATTACATAAATACCCTTGGGAGATGCTTAGGGGTTAACGACGCCGTCATTGTTAGGGTTGTCCTTTTATTGATATCTAACGAGGATAGATAAAATGGTTGATGTGTGAACAGGTAGGGGTAAATCAGGTATTATGTAGTGCGGGATTAAATTTGAAATTATTGGTTTATTTAGGTTTTATAAAATCTTTTTTATTTATCCTATTAATAAAATCAACATGAGAGAATTATTTGATTACACGTGTCATCTTTTGATAAGTAGAAAAAAATAATAGAAACAAATATAATTTTTTTTATTTATTTAAGGGTATGGATCATTACAACATACTCTACAATGTATATAAAAGAGTTGATATATTAATGTGATATATGTAAGTAAAAGAAGAGGGGTTATACTCAAGAACACTCTTTATTTTTATTCTTTTAAAAGCATAAGAAAACTCTTTATTTAATTCATAGTTTTCTAGAATTTAAGTTTTTTTTCTTTCATAAGAAGTTATACTTTCTATTCTCTAATATAAGAGTAACTCCAATTAACAGTTAGTCACTTATAACTCTTCACTTATCAAATTTACATTATATTTAATCCTTAATCATTTCGTAATGACAACCTATTTCACTATTAGGTGTGAGCATTGATCGGTTTATTTTATTTTGCGTTCAAAACGAACCATTAACTAAACCAAACAGTTATAACAAATCCTTAACCATCACTTATAGGTTAATATCGATTTTGGTTTTAACGGTTATGGTTTTATCGGTTAACGTTAGTAGTGAGTTTTTTTAATACCTTTTTTGAATATTTAAATCACATGATGATTTTTTTAAAATAAGATCAATTAAAAGCTTAAAATTTTAAATTACTTAAACCACAACTTGAAAATAACAAGTTTGAGCCACTAATAATAATATATTTACATAGATTAATAACAAGTTTCAACTTCCAACTACCAAAAATTAATCAGTAGCAAATCCAAGTATCAAAATACATTAATCTAAGTCAAATTTCAAACTAAGAGAAGTGTATCTCATCATAGAATGATAGGTGAGTAAAAAAATTTTAGAATAATCTAAAATATATATTGAAAATACATATTATTAATAGTAGACCGGTTCGGTTATTAAAGGATTGGTTCTTAGTAGAAACTGAAACGGAACCAATAAAATCGGCTTTTCATAAATAAAAACTGAACCATCGGTTCGGTTTTAGTGATTGTTTGTTAATTATCGGTCAGTCATAACAGTTATAATGGCTTTAGTTCAGATTTTCGCTTATTATGTTCACCATTGTTCACTATCACTTTCCATTTTTGCAATACTCCACATACATTGTAAAAAAAATCTACCACTCATGGAAAAGGTTGCAAATGGTCAAAAGGAGTAGAAAAATGTTAGTATTCACTTAAGAAAAAGAGACATAACAAAATAACTGTGAGTTTTTTTTAATAAACAGGTTAATGTGAACTGTTTGTTAGAAATACCTAACTAGGTTAGAAGTTACGATAATAAATTAATATAGGGTATTGAGAGAGAGAGAAGTGAACATCAAAGATAAGGAGAATATAAAATGACTTATAGCCTAACGGTATGAGATGTATTAAATGATTCTAATGGTTGTGGGTTCTGGTCTTATATTGGACAGAAGGTGTAGATTTATTAGTATGTTCCACCGTTGAAAAAAGATAAGGGAGAATGGAGGGATGGTGAGTGGAAGTTAGTGCGGGATTCGAGAAGGTTAGGGGGCTTTGTATAATTTACTGTCTTTGCTTTCTAATGTGTAGACACCTCCAAATTTTATAGACAAATGGTCGTGAATTCCAAGAAAAGGAGGATTTTTTAGGTAAACATTTTGTCCAAAATTGTTAACAGGAAGATTCTTTCTTTTGAAGACAGAGCTCAATCTTTAAGCCGGAACAAATTTATTCCTGTGAAGGTTTTGGATTTTGGGTGACAAGTTTGCAACAATGGTATACCGGTCATAAGTAACTTATTGTGCAGGGTCTTTGATCTAGATTCATTTTTGTGTCCTTGGTATGTCGAAGGAATCGGAATTGTTACTCACTATTTGTCTTATTGTAAGTGTTTGACAGAAGTTTGGAACTTTGTGGCAGATTGGTGGAAAATCGTAACGTTGGTGATTTGCTTAGTACCGGTTTCCTTGAAAAAAGATGCTATATCGGTTAAAACTTTGTTATAGGGTAAGGTTTGGGCAGTGGTCAAGTGGAAACTTGTTATGTTAAATGGAAATCTAGGAATTTGTTTGTGTTTCAGAACCAAAAGGGAGTCCCCATATCTCATTTGAAGAAATTCAAGCATGTGCTTTTGATTGGATTAAAGCTCGTGTAGAAAAAGGTCTGTATTAATGCAATTTATGAAAGTCCAGTTCGGCTGTCCGGATCATGTTTTCTGATAGATTTCCAGGTATTCTTTTTTCTCAGAGAATATATCTTGTTTTGGTTTGTTCTTGTGTTTATCTCAATCCCTTTTCTGCAGCTTGCAGGAAAATATCATGAGGGCTAGTATTGTTGGTAGTATAATTTTTTTGCCTTAAAAAATTAACAATTTAATGTAAATCTTTACACAAACTTTGATGTTGTGTTTTATATGAACTGTGTTTATGTGACCGCGCAACTGTATAATCATATGTTCTTTTTTTTACCAAACTACATTTAGGTTATGGTTTAGTTCTAAAAGTGTATCAAAGTTGTCACATTTTGCTATTGTATATATCCAATTTCAAAAACTACCATTTGATGTATCAAACCTACTAAACTTAACAATTTATATACCAAGTTACTTGTTAAATGCTATATGCTTATGTGTACAAGATAAACATGATATGGCTAGTGATTTCTCACTAATTTTGCTTACGTGGTAAATTAGGTGGAAAATGATTTGGAATAATAATAATAATAATAATAATAATAATAATAACAATAACAATAACAATAACAATAACAATAACAATAACAATAATATCATCTTTTTCTACCTAGATCATCATTTCATCTACGATTGAAACCAAGGGCACCACCACCATCGATTTATCTTCTCCAGTGAGATGGTTCTTGAGTGCTCATCTTCTCCGGCGGCATGACACCGCCACCACCAAGGGCACCACCGCCACTATCGATTGTTCATCCGATGCTCATCGATTCTAGTGAGATGAACCAGGTTAGGGTTCATATGCAATGTAAGGGTTTCTACTCTTAGATTGTATATCGATTCTATTATATAGCCAAATGTGAAAACCCTAAGTTACGATTTAGGGTTCATATGCAATGTAAGGGTTTTGATTTAGGGCTTTTTACATCTGTTTTTGGGTTCTGCAATTCAAGTTACGATTTGGGTTTTTCAAATATCTTTTTCTTCCATTTGTTTGTTCATATTCATATGATTTGGTCTTCGATTTGTTCATGTGATTCATGTTCTTGAAGATGAAGGTTGAACCTAGATTTGTTTATTTATGAAAATAATTATATTTTGAATTCATCTGTTTCTGATTCATTTGTTTCTATTAAATATTTTGTTTCCGATTCGTTTGGGATATGATTTCTTCTTCTTTGAACCCAGATCTTCAAACCTAGTATTCATCATTTTGAATTTGTCCATGTGATTTTTTGAAGATAAATACACATGTGGCAATTATTTACTAATGTGGAATTATAAAAAATATAAAAATGAAAAAAAATTACCTATTACTTAGAGAATAGGTTTTCTCATACACTATTTTGTTTTTGAGACTTTGATATACTAAATGGTAGTTTTGAAAGTTTGATATATACAATATAACAAAGTAACTTCTTCGATATACTTTCAGAAACTAAACCTTTTAGTTTATTAATCATCTAAACAAAGTAAAACACATATATTATAGTACCATACAATTTTCAGAAAAAAAGTTATAGTACAATTTCTAGAAAAAAACAAATATTAAAAAGGTCATTTATAAAATGAAGTTAAGGATGGCTGAAGTGACTTATGCCTTGGCACTTCACTTGATCCTTTGACTCATTAAAACTTCTTTTGTACTTACTTTTCTTTTGTTTTCAATTTTTTACAAATAACCTCAAATAATTTGTACTTTTTTAAACCAACCTTCAATTTTATAATAATTTGTAAAAAAACTTTAAAACCAGAAAAAAACTTTGCTTATTCCTATATAGATAAAATAAAAATACTTTATAAAATTTATTTATCTTGAAAAGTAATTTTTTTTAAAATCTTCTTTGAAATGATAAAGTTATAATAGTTATACAATATATATAATTTTTTTCTAGATAAAACTTATTTTTTATTCTAAATTAAGTTTTTTTTAACATAAATAAACATATCAATTTTAATTTACACTTATGTTCATAGTGATTATATATATATATATATATATATATATATATATATATTATTAATATTATAAAGCATTTAGACCTTTTGCTTAAACTCTTAAATTTTAAGTGTTTTAA